>JADBJO010008822.1:87500-90972 GCA_016801955.1 Conus betulinus
ACGCGTCTTATTGGAGGTCAGGCTCCTGCCCCGAAGCGGCGAAAGTACAAAGACTTACAAAAGCGTGTGAAAACCATAATCCTGCAGTACAATGCAGGAGATCGTTCTCTCTCATGGACACGATGGAGGGACTTGCATTTGCGTTCATGTTTTAGGCCAACTAGGCATGTTTTACAATGGAGAGACACCAAACGACGCATAGTGATTTTAGTGATTTTAATGGACACCATGGGTTTTAGATGATTTTATCATTAAAGTTCAACTTGTTCAAAAAAATGTGTTTAGCTAGTTTATGTGTTTAGCTAGGATCCTTCTGGGTCTGTCGGTTGATCCTTCATGGGTCTGTCGGTTGATCCTTACTGGGTCTGTTGGTGATCCCTCTTGATCTGTCAGTTGATCCCTCATGGATCTGTTAGTTGATCCCACCTGGGTCTGTCGGTTGATCCCTCCTGGGTCTGTCGGCCTGATCCTTCCTGGATCTGCAAGTTGATCCTCCTGGGTCTGTCGGGTGATCCTGCCTGGGGTCTGTCGGTTGATCCTGCCTGGGTCTGTCGGTTGATCCTAGCTGGGTCTGCGGTGATCCTTCTGGGTCTGTCGGTTGATCCTTCCTGGGTCTGTTGGTTGATCCCTCCTGGATCTGTCAGTTGATCCTCCATGGATCTGTTAGTTGATCCCACCGGGGGCTGTCGGTTGATCCCTCCTGGGTCTGTCGGCTGATCCTTCCTGGATCTGTAAGTTGATCCGCTGGGTCTGTCGTTGATCCTGCATGGGTCTGTCGGGTGATCCTGCCTGGGTCTGTCGGTTGATCCTACCTGGGTCTGTCGGTTGCCTCATTCTGGGTCTGTCGGTTGATGACATACCTGGGTCTGTCAGAAGGATCCTTCCTGGGTATGTCGGTTTGATCCTACCTGGGTCTGTCGGTTGATCCTTCTGGGTCTGTCGGTTGATCCTACCTGGTCTGTCGGCTGATCATTTCCTAGGTCTGTCCGTTGATATGCCTGGGTCTGTCGGTTGATTCTTCCTGGGTTCTGTCGGATGATCGTTTCTGGGTCTGTCGGGTGATCCTGCCTGGGTCTGTCGGTTTGATCCTTCCTGGGATAAAGTTGATCCCTCCTGGGTCTCTCGGTTGATCATTCCTGGGTCTGCCGGCTGATCCCTCCTGGGTCTGTCAGTTGATAACCTCCTGGGTCTGTCAGTTGATCCTTCCTGGGTCTGTCAGTTGATCCCTCCTGGGTCTGTCGGTTGATCCCTCATGGGTCTGTTGGTTGATCTTCCTGGGTCTGTCGGTTGATCTTCATGGGTCTGTCGGTTGACCTTCCTGGGTCCTGTCGGTTGAATCTGCCTGGGTCTGTTGGTTGATTCCAGTTTCCTTCAAGATTTAATGGCTTTCTTCGTCGATCTTTTTTCCATATCTTTTGGAACCAAGTTTCTTGAATGTCACTTGCGGTATGTGAGTGAGTAAGTAAGTGAGTGAGTGAGTGAGTATGAGTGTGTGTGGGTGTGTGTGTGTGTGTGTGTGTGTGTGTGTGTGTGTGTGTGGTGTGTGTGTGTGTGCGCGCGCGCGGGCGCGGGGCGCACGCGTGTGTGTGATGGGTGTGTGTGTGTGTGTGTGTGTGTGTGTGTGTGTGTGTGTGTGAGAGAGAGAGAGAGAGGAGAGAGAGAGTAATGTGAATGTGTGTGTGTGACCGTGTGTGTGCGTGTGCATGCGTGTGTGTGTGTGTGTGTGTGTGCTGTGCGCGCGCGCGCGGCGTGTGTGGTGTGTGTGTGTGTGTGGTGTGTGTGTGTGTGTGTGTGTGTGTTGTGTGTGTGTGTGTGCACACGCGCTGGTGCGCGCGCGCGAGCGCACGCATCTGTGTGTGTGTGCATGTGGACACGTGTTAATGAGTGTTCGCGCGTTGTGTGTGTCTGTGTGTGGGTGGGTGCGTGCTGCGTGGTGCGTGCGTGCAGTGCGTGCGTGCGTGCGTGCGTGCGTGCGGCGCGCGCGCGCGCGAGTGTATGTGTGTGTGTGTGTGTGTGTGTGTGTGGGTGTGTTGTGTGTGTGAGTGTGTGTGTGTGTGTGTGTGTGTGTGTGTGTGTGGGTGTGTGATATGTGCGCGCGCGCGGTGTGTGTGTGTTATGTGTGTGTGTGTGTGTGTGTGTGTGTGTGTTGTGTGGTGTGTGTGTGTGTGTGTGTGTGTGTGTGTGTGTGTGATAAGTGTGTGTGTGTGGATACGGTGTGTGTGTGTGTGGTGTGTGTGGTGTGTGTGTGTGTCGTGTGTGTGTGTGTGGTTGTTGTGTGTGTGGTCTGTGTGTGTGTGTGTGTGTGTGTGGGTCGTGTGTGTGGTGGTGTGTGTGTATGTGTCAGTGTATAAGAGAGAGAGAGAGAGAGAGAGAGAGAGAGAGAGAGAGAGAGAGAGAGAGAGAGAGAGAGGAGAGAGCGAAGTGGAGCGGGTGTCGGGTAGGTTAAAGGATGCTGGGCACGAGATAGGAAGTTAATGGGAGAAGGAGTTGCTCTAGAATTTTCTCTTCAGAAGAAAGAGAACGAAAAAAGTAAACATGCATAGGTAAGGAAAGGGGTGGACGATGGGCCCCGTTGGCTGCTGGTGAAGGAACGTTGGCTATGGTGAAGGATTTGACATTGAGAATCTGACGCAATAATAATTATAGATCATTCCCGTCCTTCCCCCCACAAACACTACACCACCCGCTGTCATACATTTCTGTCATCTCTGGACGGAGAATGTGATGTATCAGAGCAGCTATCTATTTTATTCTCCTCTCTTCTCTCTCTCTCTCTCTCTTTCTCTCTCTCTCTCTTCTCTCTTCTCCTCCTCGCTTCTCTCTCTCTCTCTCTCAATTAATTGATCAAAAATAGTCTAAGCAGCCTTTCTTTATTTAGTCACTCATTACTCATGGACATCACACAAACGAAGCCACCATAAAACGTTTTCCTGTTTTCTTGTACAAGACATTTAGGGATTAGAAGTATAGTATGCAGTTACAAGAATTGATGTTGTGTACTGTTGATATTCAGTTAGTCGATTGCCTGTTGCACTTCGATGGATATTTGATTGATTTGTTCCTGTTTCTTTTTCGAAAAGATTTGTTCACATTACTCCCTTCATTATGGGCTAGGGCCATATAGAATATAAAACATTCTATACGTATTCCCCCCCCCTCTCTCTCTCTCTCTCACTTGTGTGTGTGTGTGTGTGTGTGTGTGTGTGTGTGGTGTGTGTGCAGAGCCGCAACGTAAACATTCTAAGGGACACAAATCATGTAAGTGTGCGTCCAAAATGACAAGAGTCTCTCCTTCAACCTGGTGGGGAATCGGGGGGAGCGCCCTCTCTCTCTCTCTCTCTCTCTCATCTCTCTCTCTCTGCAAAGCCGCACGTAAACATTCCAAGGGAACAACTCATGTAAATGTGAGTCAAACATGACAAGAGTTATTTCCTTCAACATGTGGGGAATCGGTGGGAGCGCTGTCCTCTCT
>JADBJO010008823.1:0-7500 GCA_016801955.1 Conus betulinus
TTCTCCCCACTGCATTACCCATTCCAACGGCGACTTGTGCCCAAATCAACACTAACACACAGGTGAAAACAAGCAACGGCAGACCGCACACTCAACCTGTCAATAAATTCATTCGCACCTGTTCACTCAATCATCCACGTGCTCGGTTGCGGTTTTTGCAGGTCCGAAGCTGACAGTGTGCCTAGAATACTTGGAATTTGCTGTTTGGTGGTCAAAGTAGCTGGTTAAATTGCACACTACTGTCTTTTTTCTCAATTGATGTTTAATTTCTCATTCAACAACTGACAATGCTTTCAACCTTCCCAATGGTAAATTAAAAAAAAAAAAGAAAGAAAGAAAAGAGGAGAATAAACTGATTACAACAAAGAGGAGTAATATCCAACACACATATTTTCATGGCCACATTCATGGAAAGAACTCACACCACAACCACACACACACACACACACCACACACACACACACAACACACACACCACACACACACCCACACACACACTCACACCCACACACACACACACACCACACACAAAGCATTGCATAGTAGTGAATATAAGTTGGTTTCAGAAAAAAGGGGACACCTGGGAAAAATAGACGAAATGGAGGCCCCATTTAAAAAAAAACCCACAACAAAACAGTAAAGAAAGTTGGGAAAAATTCGAGGCCGGACAAAAAAAATGGGAAAGAAAGAAAGAAAGAGAGAAAGAAAGAAGAAGAAAGAAGAAGAAGAAAGAAAAAGGGGATATGCGGGAGGGTAGTATCACTGTCACATTATGATGGATGAATCAGCCAGTCAGACACCTCGCACCCAATCCTCTTCAGTCTGATGTCCTTTGATCTTCATCGATTACGACGACGACGGCTAAAACAGCACATTAATGCAAATTTCATAAATTGATATGCTAGACGTGGATATTGCTATCCGAATAGGGTGATGGCATCCATCTGTCTGAAAGACAATGGTACTGCAGTCAGGTTGTGGAGTTGCAGCGCCTGCTGTGGCTGAAGAGCGGAATCCTCGATCAACAGACTCTGTTGGTGGGTGTAGACAATCTATCTTTCTCCATACTGACTCCACCAGAATGACATTAGTTATTGAAGGTCGATTCTCGAGAATGGCGATAAACCCGCAATGATGATAACAACCCCCCCCCCCCCCACTACCGTTAAACATACAAATAGAAACAGAACGCCCATTCTTCAAAAAGGAGTTGACAAAAAACTTCTCCACTAGCTTTTGAATATTCAGAAACAACATCTCTCGCTGAAATGGTGGGAGGATGGAAGGATGGGGAAGGGAAGGGGAAGGGAAGGAGGGGGGAGGGGTCATGGACTGCTGGTTTCTTTGTTGTTTTTGTTACTTGTTCTCTATCTTTACTATCAGTAACCAACAGGAAGGGGAAATAAATATAACTGCTCATACACTGGATAGCAAATCCCGATAAGTTATTTGTTCTCGTTTGTTTGTTTGTTTGTTTGTGTGTTTGTCCAGCATGTCAAAAGAGGAGAGCGCACACAGACGGGAGATAAGACACAACTCCCTATTTTTTCCCCCAGGGACTTGTTTAAAACAGCGGTGATATATGGGTTTGCTTTATTTCATCTTCTGTTTTGTTTGTTTTTTTATTCTGGGGGATAGCGACGGGAAGGACGGGAAATAAAGGAGGAGGTGGGGGGGGGGGAGGGGGAGAGAAGGGGGGGGGGGGGGGGGAAAGGGTGTCTCTGCTGTGTGTGTATCAGGTTTCCTATAGCCACAGTGCAATGTTTGGTGTGAAAATACCGAACGCGATCGCCTTCAGATGTAGACTCGCAGCGTTTTAAAGCATGCGAGGTGTTGACAACTGCTTACGAGCTTTATCTGCCTGAAACATGTCTCACACATTGTAGTCCCCACACTGTTTTTTTTGTAACCTTCCGCGGGAGCAAAGAGTCCGACAACTAACCTCCCTCCCCTCCCCCCCCACTACCTCCCCTATCTTCCATCCCCAGCTCCACTCCCCCACCCTTTATCGCAATATCCCTCTTGCTCTCTCGCTTTCCATCTCCTACCACCCCCCACCCTCCACCCCCCCACCACCACCCCACCCCTTCCTTGCCCCCTGTTTAGTTCGGGGGCTTTGGCAATGGCATTAACCGTAAGAGGAGATCACGCAGCGCTTTTTTACAAGCTTATCACAGGGAGTTGTTCCCCTTATCTACGGTCAGTCAGGCTCATCGAGAGAAAGACCGGAAATATAAAAGTGTCTGAGAGGGAGGAGGCAAAAGCGGAGGAAGATTGATAGGGTTACAGCGTTGAACCTGGAAGAGATCAGAGGGAAAGAAAGAAGGAAAGGACCTGTCAGGGTGAAGAAGAAGAAGAAGAGAAGAAAGAATAAGGAGGAGATGAGGGAGAGAAGAAGAAGAAGAAGAAGAAGAAGAAGAAGACGAGAAGAAGAAGGAGGAGGGGGAGGGGAAGGAGGGTTCGGGGGAGGAGAGGAGAGGAGGAGGGGGAGAAGGAGGAGGGGGATGAGGAGAGGAGAGGGGAGAAGGAGGGAGAGAGGAGGAGGAGAAGAAGAAGAAGAAAAAAAGAAGAAAAAAAAGAAGAACAAGAAAGAAGAGAAGAAGAAGAAGAAGGAGAGGAGAGAGAGAGGAGGGGAAGGAGGAGGGAGGAGGAGGGGGGGAGAGGAGGAGGAGAAGGGAGAGGAGGATGAGGAGGAGGATGAGAAGACGAGAAGAAGAAAAGACGAAGAAGAAGAGAAGAAAGAAGGAGGAGGAGGTTTTGAAAGGAGGATGAGGAGGATAGCGAGAAAGAAGAAGAAAGAAAAAGCAGAGAAAAAGAAGAAGAAGAAGAAGAGTAGGAAGGAGGAGGAGAGGAGGAGGAGAGGAGGAAGGGGGAAGGAGAGGAGGGAGATGAGGAGAAGAAAGTGGAGAAGAAGAAGGCGGATGGGGAGGAGGAGGGTGGGAGAATGAGGAGGAGGAGGGGAGAGAGGAAGGAGGGAAGGAGGAGTGTAGGAGGATGGGGTAAGGAGGAGGAGGAGGAGGAGGAGGAGGGATCTTAGTGAAGAAGGCGAAAAGAAGGAATAAAAAGAAGAGGGAGAGAGAGAGAGGAGGAGGAGATGAGGGCTTTTCGAAGGGAGAGGGGGAGGATGATCTCGGGGGACGGAGGAGTAGGAGGAGGGGAAGAAGGAGGAGAAGAGAAGAAGACGAAGAAGAAGAAGAAAGAAGAGAGAAAGGAGGAGTACTGCTGAGGAGGAATAGAAGAATAGAAGATGAGGAAAGAGGAAGTAACAATAACAATAACAACCAATTGGCAGCAACAAGATCGAACAATGATTAGGAGAACAACCAGAACGAGAAGAAGCAGAACAAGACGAAGAACAAGAAAATGAATGAGGAGAAACAAACAGAACGCAAAAGAATTTCCAGTGCAATTTCTCACCACCACCATCAACCAGTCTGATCGCGCTATATGGGGTCGGGCAGGCTATAATAGGTAAAAAAAAACAAACAAACAACAAAAAAAAAAAAAAACAACAACAAAAAAACCCAAACTATAAATTATTTTGGATAGTTTTATTCAACAAACAAAGGGAGGGCAGTTCGGCCTGTTTCAACTCCACGTGTGATAAATGGGGTGGGGGTGGGAGGGATGGGGTGGGAGGGGAGACAAATGGCTAGAGGGGAGGGGTGGACAGGGCATTGGAGAAGAAAGAGAACGGCTGTCTGTTGCGATAGTTGCAGAGTGAGGCGATTGCAGGCAGAAATCTAAACAAATCTTAAAAAAAGTTTTAAGTACAATCTCCGCTAAATATGAACAAACGAATCACGAAACAAAACACGATGCTTTTCGACCTCTTAGGTCTTCTTCAGGTAAGGTAAACAACACTCAGACAACGAAAATGAATCAACGCCCATCTCACGTCAAATTTGATGAGATAAGTGATGGCTGGTTCTTCACTTTTGTTGTCCTGAGTGTCGTTTATCTTGCCTAAAGAAGACCCAAGAAATCCAAACGCGTCGTGTGTTTGTCTTGTGATTCGTTTTGTTCCTGTTTTGGCGGATGTAGAACTTCAACTTTTTAAAGATTTGTTTTCTGCGTATTTTCAGCTTCCCTCAGAGGAGCTACGTGTTTACTGTGAACTAGTCGAAATGCCCGTGTTTCAACCAGAGCGACGAACTGTCTTTCGTCACTCATGCGTTTTAGTTTAAACTTGATCGAAGTGTTTGTCATTAGCTCACACTCATCTATTACCAACGATTGGCTTATTTTATTTGAATGATCTTTTTCGGATTTTCACACTTTCATCCACATCTTTACTGTTTGTTTTACTTTGGGTCACAAAGGCGAATCTAATAATGGGTTCATTTTTGGTGACTGTTAGTGTGGAATTAAGTTGTCTATTTTTTTAAATGTATTTTTACGTGTCGGATGTACCATATGGTCTTACTTTGCTATTTTTTTTTGAAAGTTATATTTACGTATAGCCTATTTTATCTGTGTGTTTCGTAAAGCATTTATTTGTATATCCTCCCATGATTACTTGAAGTGGCATTAGCTGGTTTGATTTGAGCGATATGTCTCTTTTTATTTGCAATTCCATAAAACACTGTTGAGCATATTTATTATAAACGAATAAGGAAATGGTTGCGACTAATCAGGATGTCTAAGGTAATGCGAGTTTGGCAAGATTTTTTTTTTTTTTTCCCGAAAAAAAAGGTAATTGTACATTTATGGTTGTTGCAATTTGGTGACATCTTCGTGCACGGAATGGCTGAAGTCTGCCGCTGTTTGTGTTTTTACCAAATCCAATTGTGCGTTCACTTGTAATTGCAGAGAACTTACCGATGTTAAAGTTTGTTTGACACACACACAGACACAGACACAGACACACACAGACACACACACACACACACACACATACACACACACACACACACACACACACACACACACACACACACACATACACACACACATGCGCGCGCGCGCGCGCGCGCGCGCGTGCGCGCACGTAGCACGCACGCCGCACCGCACGCACGCACACACTCACACACACACACACACACACACGCAGCGCACGCACGCACGCACGCACGCACGCACGCACGCACGCACGCATACACACACATACACTCACACACGCACCACGCACACACACACGCACGCACACACATACACACAACACGCACGAACGCACACGCGCTCGCACGAACTTAAGCACGCACGACACATGTACCACACGCACACACACACACACCGACACACACACACACACACACACACACACACACACACACACACACACACACACACACACACACACACACACACACACACACATATTGAAGGTAATCCTATCATCTCTTGTACAGGAGAGAGAGAGAGAGAGGGAAGAGATAGAGAGAGAGAGAGATAGGAGAGAGAGAGAGAGAGAGAGAGAGAGAGAGAGAAGAGAGAGAGAGGAGAGAGAGAGAGAGAGAGAGAGAGAGAGAGAGAGAGAGAGGTGGATGGATGGATGGGTGTGGGTGTGTTTCAAGTATTAAACAAAGTAGTAACTGTGGATTTCTGTTTTATGCGTCAGGCGAACATAGAAACACTGAAATGTTTATGCTTTGCTATATCTAATCCCAAACCCCATGGAAGGGGTGATAGAAGGTGAAGCTGTGTGTGATGTGTGTGTGTGTGTGTGTGTGGTGTGTGTGTGTGTGTGTGCGTGTGCGTGTGCGTGCGTGCGTGCGTGCGTGCGTGCGTGTGTGTGTGTGTGTGTGTGGTGTGTGTGTGTGTGTGTGTGTGTGTGTGTGTGTGTGCGCGCGTGTGTGGTTTGCCGATTGCGCCCGTGCGTGCATGCATGTGTGGGTATTGTGTTTTCAGTACAACCTTGAGTTAATCTGACAATAAATTGGTTTCAGCCAGTATGTGTGTGTGTGTGTGTGTGTGTGGGTGTGTGTGTGTGTGTGTGTGTGTGTGTGTGCGTGCGTCGTGTGTGTACGTGCATGCGTGCGTGCGCGCGTGCGTCGAGCGAGAGAGAGAAGAGAGAGAGAGAGAGAGAGAGAGAGAGAGAGAGAGGAGAGAGAGAGAGAGAGAGAGAGAGAGAGAGAGGGTCCTGATCATTATTAGTATTTGTGGCAGGCGGAGATTCCAAACCGCACCCATTGTAGAAGCACCACTTTGTCCAACTGCAGGAAAAGGAAAACTCGTGTTACCCCTTTCCCTCCCCACGCCCCCCTCCCTCCCATTCCTTCGTCCTCCCAGCTGCCTCCTCCCCTGTCCTTAGCCTTCTCTGTCTGTCTGTCTGTCTGTCTGTCTGTCTGTCTGTCTGTCTGTTTGTCTGTCTCTGAGCTGATTTTGACTTCATTCTCCCTCACGGTCTATGCATTTCCTTGCCCCTGTCTCTGTCTGTCTCTGTCTCTGTCTATCTGCCTGATTGTCTGCCTCTCTCTCTTACTCTCTCCCTCTCTCTCTCTCTCTCTGTTTTCTCTCTCTCTCTCTCTCTCTCTCTCTCTCTCTCTCTCTCTCTCTCTCTTCATGTGTCTCTCAATCCTCTTACCCTAATGTTATTCTCTCTACCCCCTTTGTCTCTTTATTGCCTCCCTGCCCTCCTCTCTTTTTTTTGCCCATTCTTGTGACTCATTCCCTTATTCTTCCATCTCTTCTCTTCCTTTACCTCTTTCCCCTCATTTCCTCTGTGTCTTTATAGATCTAACTATTTGAAACAATTTCTTTCCCCCCCCCCCATATCCTCCCTCTTTCCCCCCCCCCCCCCCCAGATATTCCTTTGTCTCCTCCTCTCCACTCCTCTCCCACCCCCCTCTCCTTTTCCAGCATTTCGTTTTGTCTCCCCCCCCCCCCCTCCTTCGTCTTTTTGCTAGTGTTTCTGGTATTTATTTCCCCTTCCTTCCTCCCTCTCTTTCTGTCAATTCCTTAGCCTCTTTTACTTTCTCTCTTCTCTCTCTCCCTCTCTCTCGTCCCCCCCCCCCCCTTTCTTTCGGTCTACTTCTTCGGTTATGCCCCTCTCCCCTTCTCCCTCTCTTTCTGTTTACTACTTCGCGTCTCTTTCTCTCATCCTTCCTCTACTCTCTTTCTGCCTACTTCTTTGTTTATGTCCGTCTCTACTCTCCCTCTGTTCTTTTCTCTTCGTGACGACTGCGCTTGCACCCCCACATAGAGCGAGAGAGAGAGAGAGAGAGAGAGAGAGAGAGAGAGAGAGAGAGAGAGAGAGAGAGTGACAGGGGGCTAATATTGGCGATGGGGGATCTTAGGAAGAGAGGAGGGGCGAGATGGGTGACGTGAAAGGGTGAGAGAGAGAGAGAGAGAGAGAGAGAGAGAGAGAGAGAGAGAGAGAGAGAGTGAGAGAGAGAGAGAGAGAGAGAGAGAGAGAGAGAGAGAGAGAGAGAATGTGTTCAAGGAGCAGTGAGCAGGACCAGAGAAGACAGAGAATGTGAGAAAGAAGTAGAATGAACAAGATAGAGGAATGACACGAGACATCCAGTTTTATACACAGACACCTAAATGCGCATGTAT
>JADBJO010008823.1:12500-20000 GCA_016801955.1 Conus betulinus
GGAAGTCCTCTGCCGCACTCTTTACAGATCGACCAGTTCTGGATTAGGGAGGAATCCCGGAATTGTTGTTGTTGTTATTGTTGTTGTTGTGTTCTTCTTTCTTCTCCTGCTCCTGCTGCCTCCTCCTCCTCCTTCTCCTCCTCCTTCTTCTTCTTCGTCTTCTTCTTCTTCTTCTTCCTCCTCCTCTTTTTTTTTTTTTTTTCACGTTTTTATTCTCCGTCTTCTTCGTCTTCTTGCCTTATCCTCTTCCTCTTCTTTTTCCTCTTCTTCTTCTTCTTCTCCTCCTCCTCCTCCTTCTCAAATTACACTTCGTATTTTAAAACAAACACAAAATAAACAAATGACAACATTCGCACAAATTTCTTGCCAGTGAACCCCCATCCCCCACCCCATCCCCCGTTGTTTGTGGTTTTCTAAATCAAAGAGAAAAAATGTCAAGACTTCTGGCACAGGACTGAAGGTAGATCGCCGACAACTGGTAGTACTGGTTTGGTGACATGAATACCTCTCTACATGTTTCTGTAATGTAATTATACGAGCAGTGAAAACAAAATTCCCCGTGGGAACATGCTTTTCTTCTTTCTCTGGCACAAATACATCTATTGTATAACTGGATTATAACGACCAACAGTGTGTTTCTTAAACGAGGTGACTGAAGGCGGAAAATGAAGCAAATTAAAAAAAAAAAAAGCATATAAGAGGTTTCTCGCTCTTCGTTTTCACTGTCTTAAAAAAACGTGTATGTTTTTTGCCTGAAGAAGGACCCGAGAGGTCGAAATGCATTGTTTTTTCGTCCCATAATCTGTTGGTCTGTGTCCTGTGGCGGAAACTAATACAGTTTCTTTTTGAAATTTGATGTGTCGCCATAGTTCCACCTTTCGTATTCCTCAAGAAAGTAGACAGCTGCACACACCGACGTAAACGTAGGGCCCACGAAAGAAGGAAAAGGCAACAACACAAGTGGGACCACTGATTTAATTTCGGAGCCAAGTGTTTATTTCGTGAACAGCAAATGACTAGGCCTGTGCTTACAAGGGGAGATTAATCTCCAACCTCCCCCCTCCCAAGATGTGTGTAAAGGTATATGTTAAGGGAGGATTTCTAAGCTAGATATTCGAGTGCGAGATGGTTACATTTCCCTCTAAATTGAGAGGTTCATTCGAATAAATGGAGCGGTTTTACACGAAACAGTGATAAAGAGTCTGTAATTAATGATGTCATGCTCTTGATGACGTAAACTATAATCTCCAGTACGGACTCGCTGCCCTGGCGGCTGCCATTCCGGCGCAAGGGTTCATCTACTGCACGGACTCGCTGCCCTGGCGGCTGCCATTCCGACTCGCTGCCCTGGCGGCTGCCATTCCGGCGCAAGGGTCATCTACTGCACGGACTCGCTGAGCCTGGCGGCTGCCATACCGGCGCAAGGTTCAACTCTGTCAGAGAAGGAGCCTGTCAATCTGTGCCAGCATAGACTAGTTCACGGCGGCGGTACGAAAAACACCCAGCATGCGACCCATCCATCAGGACTGAGTGGCCACACGCGCCCAATTAGGATTTTGCACTAAAACACTATACAATCTATGTAATTGTTTTGAGGCCTACCATGAATTTGGAGCCACCAGTTAATGTTGAACTGATAATTGATCAAAAAAGAACGAATGCCCGACAATTATTTTCCTTTTTCAGGGGGGGGGGGGGGGGGGGGGGGGGGGGGGGGGGGGGGGGGGGGGGGGGGGGGGGGGGGTATGGGGGGGGGGGGGGGGGGGGGTGGGGGGTGGGGGGGGGGGTATTTTCACAGATGAAATTACAAACAGTCTTATAATTTATGACCTTCCCCATAGTTCACATCACATTTCAAGCCTTTGCACTCACGTGCGACCTTATCTTTGCGCCAGCTTGAAGCGCCCAAAACAGCCCCATTCCTTTGATTTTAATCTGTCTGCTTGGAAACCACCTGGCTTGCACCTTGACCGCCATATAATAAAAA
Organism: Conus betulinus; assembly: GCA_016801955.1. Lineage (NCBI taxonomy): Eukaryota > Metazoa > Mollusca > Gastropoda > Neogastropoda > Conidae > Conus > Conus betulinus. The sequence goes on from JADBJO010008823.1 coordinate 14,488, forward strand.
AAAATGAGGAGAATCAACTTTCAGCCCCTTGAAAATTCTCAAAACAATTTAACTGCACCAGTCTATAAACACTCAACTCCTTAAGCAAGGCCTTGGCGCCCTACATTTTTGGTGTGCAGCCAGTCTGGCCACCGGGACTGCAAAAGTGAAACCACGACACTGTATGTGAATTCCCATGACTGTTCCTACCAATCGCAAGAGAGAGTTTATAAACAGTTCGGCAAATCACGTCGTGGCATGACGTAGACATTGATTTTCATCGATAAAAAATCAAATTACTTTTCAATAATTCTCGTTTTTTTAATGCAAAATCTATATTTTGTCTTCCTCACAGATAATTCAAATGTCATCCTCGCCTTACGTAATAGGTTTTTAAATGACCCACAGTCATTTATTTTCCTTGATAACTCAGTCAGTTCCTAAGTAGTCGACACACCGTTTTGTCACTTTGTCAATAGAGCATGACTCAGCATCTGTACCTAAAAAACTGACAAGACTTGTCGACAAACAAAGGAGTAAACAACAAACAAAAAACAAGACCAGGCTTTACTCCTTCAGCTAAAAGTATGTGACCCTTAAGAACTACGACGTATGGCGCACAAATTCTAAGACGAGGTGGATGATGATGATTGATGATGATGATGATGATGATGATGATGATGATGATGACGACGACGACGGAAAGCGACTTGCGCAGTTACTTTGTTTTAAGGTGAGGAGGAGTTGCGCAATTCGTCCACTCACTTCCTCATTTGAGTCCAGCCAACAGAAAGGCAGGGTCAACAAAACAGTTGGGGACGGAGTCAGATGCAGAGAATGACCGTGATGTCTTTCCGGATGTCACCATGCTGTATACACTCCACAATGCATTGCTGGGGAGTCGCCCGTCTGCCCCGTTGAATCGGTATGTGATTTGCTCTGCGCAGTCCGCCGAGTACAGTCATCCCATGCTTAGATAGACAAACCTTATCTCACTGAAGGTTTGAGACCCGTCGGCTACCCTCACCTGCTTCTGCCAGCCTGGCGAAGCTGTTGCCCGGGGCGTGGCCACTGTCATATGCTGGTAGGTACGAGGAGCCACGGGTGAGAGCTGCGGTGTCTAGTGAGGACCAAAGATGGGTGTTCTTCCCAAAGAAGGATTTGGCAAGCACCCCCACCAGAGATGCTACCTCCACTGGACGTCCAAGCATCCCTTTAGGCGAGGTACAGCGAAGGTGAATGGCTCCCAGTGAAAAAAAGGAAATCTCTCAGTAAGGTTCAGCCATCACTTCGTTCGCTATGCGCTAATAATGCAAACGTCTTTTAGTGGAGAGAGCTGTTGGACTTCGCACTTTCCGTCGATACATTCAAAAATCCACTTGAAACATCGAGGCAAGAATAGTTTCAAAATCAAAACAAAACAAACAAAGCCCAGAATGATCGGCGGTATGTCGTTTTAGGTGACGTAGTCAGACCAGGTTCTACTGATAATAATTCTTACCAGGAGACGCAGGTCAGCTCTAGACGGGGTGAAACGAATGATTTTATTCTCGGGAGACAGATGTCGATGATTCCATATGCAGCCAATGAGGGATTTATGAAGGACATGTCAAGGTCCCCCTTTTGAAAAAAAAAATTCCCATCCAGTCCTCAAAACCTGTTAAAAAAAAAAAGTCATTACCATGGGATGGAGAAATTGTTTGCCTTATTGTTTTCACTGTCTGTCTTTCTGTTTTTCTCTCTCTCTCTCTCTCTCCCTCTCTCTCTCTCTGCCTCTCTCTCTCACACACACACACACACACACACACACACACACACACACACACACACACACACACACACACACACACAAACAAACAAACAAATATGTGTAGGTGTGCATTAGAGGAGAGAGAGAGAGAGGGTGGAGCGAGAGAGAGAGAGAGAGAGAGAGAGAGAGAGAGAGAGAGAGAGACGAGAGAGAGAGAGAGAGGAGAGAGAGAGAGAGAGAGAGAGAGGACGTTTGAGTAAGGTCTTGTGGTGCCACAATTCACTCAAAAAGTCAACCAACCAAGCACACTAGTCAGTCCCATCCCACCCCCCACCCCCACCCCAGCTCCCCATCAGTCAACCAAACAAACAACTGCACAGGCAAGCGACAAACCAAAAAGAGCTGCTAGACAGTCTGTCACTCACTGACTTGTTGCGCGTGTCACTCGCTCACTGAGTTGGCGAGCCAGTCGGCAACCAATGATCAATTATATCTCCACTTCATGTCAAGAGATGTTGCCAGTAGAATCTCGAAAGGGAAATCAATCAATCAACTTCTTTTGCATCACAAACGGGGTTTAAGTCCCATTGACTTTTTGCCATCAGGCTATTTACTGTTAAAGATTAACTGTCTTCAGGACACGCCATCATACAGGAAGGAGAGCACACCCCTCTCGCTTTCCGCCGCCTTTAGATTCCTGAAATGAATCAGGTACCTGGTGACTGCTGGTCCAACGGAAAGGAGTTTTCAAGATGAAAGAAACGACCCCTTCCACCCACCCCCATTCCCCACGCCCCCCTCTCCTCCCCCTCCCCTTCCCCCTTCCCTACCCACCAATCCACCCACACACGCACACTCCCAAGACATTGGTACACACGTCCGTCGGCTTCGCACCATACCGCTAGAACCATTCAACTATGGGCCACTCTGTGTGTGTGTGTGTGTGTGTGTGTGTGTGTGTGTGTGAATCAAGTCAATCAATCAACGGCCAGAACAACCAGCCACCCACCCTAACCGTTATCCACGCTTCCCTCTTGCCACAGGTGTACTGGGTAGGACCCCTTACGGGAGGAGTGCTAGCCGGCCTGTTGTACGACTACGTCTTCTCGGCAGGAGCCACCATCCACAAGACCACCAAATGTCTCCTGAGGACCAAGAAACCCCGCGTCCAAAGCCGCCGCCGAAAAACCGCCTCTGGAGGGCGACGGCGCGGCACCGGAAGTCATCGAGATCGACGAGAAGGAGGAGGCGACTCCGACCACAGCGCCCCTAGCGACGGGAGACGAAAGCGAGGCTGCTTCGCCTGCCACTTCCGCCTCGGCGGATTCGGACAAGGAGAGAAGCCGGCAGAAGAAGTGGTTAAGGAAAATAATAGATTGTTGGAGAGGTTTTAATTAAGGGGCTTTTTAATTTTTTTTTTCTTAAATTTATTATTTGCTATCATTTCTTTTTTTGTAATTTTGTCCTCGCTCTTATTGGCTCTGAGGGGATCTATTCTTAATATTTTATTTCTTCTGGTCAGCCGATCCAAATGACAAACTTCTCCAAGAAGTTCAAAATGAACACTAATAGTGTTTGCCTCCATCTTGTTTTTTGTTACTTCATTTTTTTGGTTAGTTAATTTTTCCGTGTTATTGAGTTATTGGCTTTTCTTTCTTTCTTTCTTTTTTTTTTTAAATCTCAAATCGTTATTTGGATGCTTTTCACTGTAGTTATTGCATTTTTGTTTCAGTTGTTATTCTGCGCCCTTAACACCGTGCCTTTGGTCGGATAAGCCGGTGCGGATGGTTTGAACTGAATTGTTGCTGTTATTGTTGTTGTTATTGTATTTGTTCATATCTTTCCGATCATTTTTCCTTTCCATCTTCTTCTTTTCCTTTTCCATCATCATCATCATCATCATCATCATCGTCGTCGTCGTTGTCTTTTCTTCTTCCGCGTGTGTAATTTCTGTTTGTATCACTTTTTTTTCCTTCCTCTCCTCCCTTCTCCTCCTTCTCTTCATCCTTGCTCTTGTTATCCTTCTTCTTCTTAATAAACCATATTTCCGCGCTTGTTAGGTTAATCATGGACTATAAACATCAGGATCAGGACCGTATCAGGAATGTTAAAACAGCTAATCGCATCCTCATACAGTTTCTTCTTGTCTTCCAGCTATGTATTATCTCTTTATGCTGTTGGGATTGTCCGTTCGTTTGCTCTTCGTGTCATTCCCCCTCCGTCCTTTCTTCTTCCCTGAAACCATGATTCGAATACATACGCTAGACGTCAACGACAGCTACGGTCTTTACGTGTTAAGGAAAAAAAAAAAAAAGACGTTGGTGGCGACCTGTGAAGGACGTTTGGTGACACGTGAGAGAAAACAGCCACTGTTGTTTCGTCTTTGTTGCTGTTGTTGTTGTTGTTGTTGTTGTTGTTGTTGCTGTTGTTATTGCTTTGTTGCTGTTGTTGATTATCGTATATCCATATGGCTCTGTGGATCTCTGGAGGGCCTCCGCCGTACAGTAGCCTTCGTCGGTGCCTCTGGGGTTCCTGTATGAGAAGAAGAAGAAGAAGAAGAAGAAGGAGAAGGAGAGAAGGAGGAAGGAGGAGGAGGAGGAGGAGGAGGAGGAGGAGAAGAGGAGAAGAAGAAGAAGAGAAGAAGAAGAAGAGAAGAAGAAGAAGAAGAAGATGAAGGAGAAGAAGAAGAAGTAGGAATACACCCATATACCAGTCTCACCCGATCTCTCCCCCCATCCCCCCGTTAATCATATTAAGATCCGTTGTTTTTATTCTACGCTTGAATATACACTAGCACCGAAGAATGTTTTACTGAATGGTATTGTGTAATCAGCATCATGGTCGTTGGAATGACAGTGCAAAATTGTGTGACCTCCGCCCCCCCCCCCCCCCCCCCCCCCCCCCCCCCCCCCCCCCCCCCCCCCCCACCCCCTCCCCCCCCCCCCCCCCCCCCCCCCCCCCCCCCCCCCCCCCCCCCCCCCCCCCCCCCCCCCCCCCCCCCCCCGCCATATCCGTCACCACCGCTGTCTCCCTTCATCTGATATACTCACCACCCTTCCCCCAACCGCCTTACCCTTCTTCTCCCCTCCCCTCCCTCCCCACCCCACCCTTCTCTTCCTCCCTGTCCGCCTTCCCATGCTCTTTGTGACTGTGTAAATATGCACTCTGTGCGTTGCATTGGGGTAAATATGCACTCTGTGCCTTGCATTGGGTAAATGTGCACTCTGTGCGTTGCATTGGGTAAATATGCACTCTGTGCGTTGCATTGGGTAAATGTGCACTCTGTGCCTTGCATTGGGTAAATGTGCACTCTGTGCGTTGCATTGGGTAAATATGCACTCTGTGCGTTGCATTGGGTAAATATGCACTCTGTGCGTTGCATTGGGTAAATATGCACTCTGTGCCTTGCATTGGGTAAATGTGCACTCTGTGCCTTGCATTGGGTAAATATGCACTCTGTGCGTTGCATTGGGTAAATGTGCACTCTGTGCCTTGCATTGGGTAAATATGCACTCTGTGCGTTACATTGGGTAAATGTGCACTCTGTGCGTTGCATTGGGTAAATATGCACTCTGTGCGCTGCATTGGGTAAATATGCACTCTGTGCGTTGTATTGGGTAAATATGCACTCTGTGCGCTGCATTGGGTAAATATGCACTCTGTGCGTTGCACTGGGTAAATATGCACTCTGTGCGCTGCATTGTATTGCTCTGTAACATAGCAGATTGTACAGTATTGTACTGTGTACACTTTTCCGTAAGCCTCTTGTTTGTAGTGTACTTTC
>JADBJO010008823.1:22500-30000 GCA_016801955.1 Conus betulinus
CCCCCCCCCCCGCCACAGCCAATCCCACCTCCTTTCCTCCCCCATCTTCCCATCCTCGACCCCTCTCATTTTTGGGTAAAAAATGTTCTTATAGTGCTATTGTGTATGACGTATCTGATGGTTTGCTGCCCCATTCGTTGATCACACTGATGTTGACTGGTAATGATGTAACTTTCCTACCCATTTCGTAATCCTTGCATGTCAATGTAGTTGGGTGCAACAACCTGTAGCATCATCATGTGCTTTGTCCAAGGTTTTGTGGCTGAGTTACGGTGTTTGTGTTACGTTTTCTACGACAAGAAAGGTAACAGTTTAAAGAAAACACAGGGAAAAATATAGAGCAGCGCGTGCGTGCGTGCATGCATGTGTATGTGTGTGTGTGTGTGTGTGTGTGTGTGTGTGTGTGTGTGTGTGTGTGTGTGTGTGTGTGTGTACGTACGTACGTACGCGTGCGTGTGTGTGCGTGCGTGCATGCATGCATGCGCGCGCGCGCGCGCGCGCGCGCGTGTGTGTGTGTGTGTGTGTGTGTGTGTCTGCGTGCGTGCGCGTGCGTGCGTGCGTGCGTGCGTGCGTGCGTGTGTGTGTGTGTGTGTGTGTGTGTGTGTGTGTGTGTGTGTGTGTGTGTGTGTGTGTGTGTGTGTGTGTGTGTGTGTTTCTGTGTGTGCGTGGGTATGTGTCAATATGCGCCCTTGTTTGTAGATGCATGGCACCTATTGCAGTATTCATCTTCTTATTGGTTACATTTATGTTTTCTTTAACCTTTTATGTATTTGTAAGCGCTTAGGGCTTTGATGTAAGATTAAGCATCATAGAGTCATAGAGAAATACAAAAACAAACAAACAAACAAAACAACAAACAAAAAAAAAGCAAATGGCGGGTAGCCTATGAGATGGCTGGGGGTACGAACGAAGAAAGTGAAATTACATAAAAGAATCAAAGTATTCCAAATCCACATAAAAACATGAAATCACACAATATAGGGCTGACTAGATTAGTTTGAAAGTACGCGACCATAGTTTTGTAAGTATGTGTCATTATTTCCAGTCAATACAAAACAAAAGTAAGCGGGCAAGAGCATTTCCAAGGGAAGCAACTCTTAACGGACTGGGGTCATTGATGAGTTGCAGTTAATTCCCTTGCTAGCTGTTCCCTCTTGTGGAGACGGGTTTTGTTAGACGTTCATAGCTATGAAATCTAACTGCCGCGTTATGAAACTCTACCCGACTGACTGTGTCTGTTTTCTTAGTTTTATAGCCCAGCCAATCGCAATGAACACTTTCGAACCTGTCCATCCACAACGAAAAACAAAAGGTCATGGCTATGTTCAAATCTTTGAACGTTGTTTGAGAACTGCCTATTCATTAAGCAGGAGCATACACTATAGAACTGTTTACACCAATTTATGCCATACTAGCTTTTCTAGTGACATCCAGATGGCGAATAAAACGATGATGCCATGCTCAGGGCCATAGCCATTCCGCTGGATTTACTGTGCCCGGATTTCAGTACGAATTGAAAAAAAAAATGATGATGATGATGATATGATAAATTCGGGCGAAGGTCTCATAAAAATGCATGTAAAAAAAAAAAAGAAAAAAAAAGAAAGAAGCCTTATGGCAAGAAGACACAGAAGAATGGGTGGCTTACGTCCACTGTGAACAGTGTTTACAGTTCACTGTCTTGTCGTCAGATTACAACAACAACGATGAAAAAACAACAACAACAACAACAACAACAACAACAACTACAACGAGGACAACGAAACACACAACACACACACACACACACACACACACACACACACACACACACCGAAACAAAACAATCAGAAAAAAAAAAAATCCCGTGTAGTCAATAACCATCAGAGGAAGAGATATAACTAATACTATCTGAAGAGAAGACAGGTAAACACAGCCGCAAGGGCAGAACAACATTCAATGGAGGATAATGAAATAAGATGGAAAAAAAAAAAAAGTCAGAGTGTGACAGAAAAGAGGACAGGTCGGGTGTCTGTCTTCCAGACGAAGGGGAAATGTGTTCTACTGAAAGAGCCTCTGGCATTCTTGAATGGGCATTGTCCCAGCTGTGGGTGCCAGAGACGCCTGTTTGGACTATGACGACCCCCCCCCCCCCCACACACACACACACACATACACCACACACACACACACACACACACACACACACACACACACACACACACACACTCACCTCTCCCTCCGCCCTAGTTACCCAGTGCCTTCTTTTTGTACTCCTAGTTCTTAAAGAACAGGGAGTACTTTAGAATGGGAACGGAGAAATGCTGTCTGTGTGTGTGTGTGTGTGTCTGTGTGTCCGTGGTCAAAAGTGTGTTCCACTCGCTCCAGACAAAACTACTGGGCCGATCTTTCTGAAAATTTGTAGGTATGTTCACTATGGGTCAAGGATGATGCCCGATGTTTTGGTTACTGTTACAGTCGTTACTAACGGCTGTTACGGCCTGTAACGCTTTTTCTTCTCCATGAAATATCTCAGAAAGTACTTGTCCGATCTTTGTGAAAATTAGCAGGTATGTTTATCATGGGTCACGGATGATGCCCGATGTTTTAGTTTATCCCGTTATAGCCGTTACTAACGGCTGTAACAGCCTGTAACGGTTTTTCTTCTTTATAGAATATATCAAAAGTACTTGGCCGATTGTTCTGAAAATTTGTAGGTATGTTCATTATGGGTCACGAATAATGCCTGATGTTTTGCTTTACCGTTACAACCGTTACTAACGGCTGTAACGGCCTGTAACTTTTTCTTCTTTGTAGAATATCTCAGAAAGCACTTGGCCGATCTTTCTGAAAATTTGTAGGTATGTTCATTATGGGTCAAGGATGATGCACGATGTTTTTAGTTTACCGTTATACCGTTACTAACGGCTGTAACGGCCTATAACGCCCTTTTTCTTCCATGGAATATCTCAGAAAGTACTCGGCTGATCTTTGTGAAAATTAGCAGGTATGTTCGTTAAGGGTCACGGATGATGCCCGATGTTTTAGTTTACCCCATTATAACCGTTACTAACGGCTGTAACAGCCTGTAACGGTTTTTTCTACTTTATGGAATATTTCAGAAAGCACTTGGCCGATCTTTCTGAAAATTAGCAGGTATGTTCGTTGTGGGTCACGAATAATGCCCGATGACGTTTTAGTTAACCGTTATAACCGTTACTGACGGCTGTAACGGCCCTGTAACGCTTTTTCTTCTCCATGGAATATCTCAGGAAGTGTTTGGCTGATCTTTGTGAAAATTAGCAGGTATATTCATTATGGGTCACGGATGATGCCCGACGTTTTAGTTTACCCCGTTATAGCCGTTTGCTAACGGCTGTAACAGCCTGTAACGGTTTTTTTTTTCTTCTTTATAGAATATCTCAGAAACCACTTGCCCGATCTTTCTAAAATTTGTAGGTATGTTCATTATGTGTCACAAATAATGCCCGATGTTTTAGTTTACCGTTATACCGTTACTAACAGCTGTAACGGCCTGTACGCATTTTTTTCTTCTTCATGGAATATCTCAGAAAGTACTTGGCCGATCTTTGTGAAAATTAGCAGGTATGTTCATTATGGGTCAGGAATAATGCCCGATGTTTTAGTTTACCGTTATAGCTGTTACTAATGGCTGTAACGGCCTGTGTCGGTTGTTTTTCTTCATGGAATATCTCAGAAAGTTCTTGGCTGATCTTTGTGAAAATTAGCAGGTATGTTCATCATGGGTCACGGATGATGCCCGATGTTTTAGTTTACCGTTATATCCATTACTAACGGCTGTAACGGCCTGTAACGTTTTTTTTTTCCCCCTTTATGGCATATCTCAGAAAGTACTTGGCTGATCTTTGTGAACATTAGCAGGTATGTTCACTATGGGTTACAGATGATGCCCCGATGTTTTAGTTTACCGTTTTACCGTTACTAACGGCTGTAACGGCCTGTAACGCTTTTTGATTCTTTATGGAATATCTCAGAAAGCACTTGGCCGATCTTTGTGAAAATCAGCAGGTATGTTCATTATAGGTTACAGATGATGCCCGATGTTTTAGTTTACCGTTGTAGCAGTTACTAACGGCTGTAACGGCCTGTAACGGTTTTTTTTTCTTTATGGAGTATCTCAGAAAGTACGTGGCCGATATTTCTGAAAATTTGTAGGTATGTTCATTATGGGTCACGGATTATGCCCGACGTTTTTAAGTTTACCGTTATAGCCGTTACTAACGACCCATAATGGTTTTTCTTCTTTATGGAATATCTCAGAAAGTTCTTGGCCGATCTTTCAGAAAATTTGTAAGTTTGTTCATTATACGTCACATACAATGGCCGATGGTTACCAGAACAGCCATTACTAACGGTTACACCAGCCCAAGACGGTTTTTGCTCTTTATGGAATATTTCACGCGTATTCAGGATAAACTGGGAGAACGTTTATATGCTTTGCATCTTTTTTTTTTTTTTAACATATTCTTCAGCTCTGTTTCACAGAATAGTTATTTTAACATGGTCCAAGTTCTGTTGAGTAAATGGCGCCTTTTTACATGGTCCTAGCTCTGTTTGACTGAATAGTGCCTTATCACATGATCTTATAACATGATCCTTGCAATGTTTGACGGAACAGTGCCTTTAACATGATCCTAGATGTGTTTGACGGAATAGTGCCTTTTAACACGGTCCTAGCTGTGTTTGGCGGAATAGTGCCTTTTAACATGGTCCTAGCTGTGTTTGGTGGAATAGTGCCTTTTAACACGGTCCTAGCTGTGTTTGGCGGAATAGTGCCTTTTAACATGCTCCTAGCTGTTTTTGGCGGAATAGTGCCTTTTAACATATAGTGCTTTTTAACATGGTCCTAGCTGTGTTTTGGCGGAACAGTGCATTATAACATGATCCTAGCTGTTTTTTTTGGCGGAATAGTGCCTTTTAACATGGTCTTAGCTGTGTTTGGCGGAGAAAAGCATTTTAACATGGTCCTAGCTGCGTTTTTACTGAATGAAGTACCTTTTAACATGGTCCTAGCTGTGTTTGGCGGAATAGTGCCTTTTAACACAGTCCCAGCTGTGTTTGGCGGAATAGTGCCTTTTAACATGGTCCTAGCTCTGTATGACTGAATAGTGCCTTTTAACATGGTCCTAGCTCTGTATGACTGAATAGTGCCTTTTAACATGGTCCTAGCTGTGTTCGACGGGATAGTGCCTTTTTAACAGGCCCTAGCTGCGCTTGGTGGAATAGCGCCTTTTAACATGGTCCTAGCTGTGCTTGACGGAATAGTGCCTTTTAACATGGTCCTTGCTGTGTTTGGCGGAATTGTGCCTTTTAACATGGCCCTATCTGTGTTTTGGCGGAATAGTGCCCTTTTAACATGGTCTTAGCTGTGTTTGGTAGATAGTGCCTTTTAACATGGTCCTAGCTGTGTTTGGTGGAGTAGTGCCTTTTAACATGGTCCTAGCTGTGTTTGACGGAATAGCACATTTTAACATGGTCCTAGCTGTGTTTGGTGGAATAGTGCCTTTTAACATGGCCCTAGCTGTGTTTGGCGGAATTGTGCCTTTTAACATGGTCCTAGCTGTGTTTGGTGGAATAGTGCCTTTTAACATGGTCCTAGCTGTGTTTGGTGGAGTAGTGCCTTTTAACATGGTCCTAGTTGTGTTTGGCAGAATAGTACCTTTTAACATGGTCCTAGATGTGTTTGAAGGAATAGTGCCTTATAACGTGGTCCTAGATGTGTTTGGCGGAATAGTGCCTTTTAACATGGTCCAAGATGTGGTTGAAGGAATAGTGCCTTTTAACATGGTCCTAGCTCTGTATGACTGAATAGTGCCTTTTTAACATGGTCCTAGCTGTGTTTTGGCGGGATAGTGCCTTTTAACATGGTTCTAGCTGTGTTAAGCGGAATAGTGCCTTTGTAAATGATCCACAGGTCTGTTTTAGTAAGTAGTGCTCCTCCCCGCTCCCCCCCCCCCCCCCCTCTTTTTGTTTTACATGACCCTTAGCTTTGTATTAATGTGTGGTGCCATTTTAAAAGACTATCTTCAACTCCGACTCAAGAGTGCCTGTTTACATGATCCTCAGTTCTGTGTGAATGACAGTGCTTTTTTCTTTTTACATGGTTATACTTCTTCAAATCTGACTCAATACTACCTTTTTTACATGATCCTCAGCTGTGTGTGTGTGTGTGTGTGTGTGTGTGTGTGTGTGTGTGTGTGTGTGTGTGTGTGTGTGTGTGTGTGTGTGTGTGTGTGTGTGTGTGTGTGTGTGTGTGCGTGCGGCGCGCGCGCGCATGTATGTGTGTGTGTCTTTTCAATAGCACCTGTTCTTCTGCACCTGACCGTAACATACACGGGTCACACATCGTCGTTATCCCAGCATCGGATCTGAATGATTTTTTTCATTTGGCAAAGCTTATGAAAAGGTCTGAAAAAGAGGAACAAAATCCACCTAGATGGCTTGACTGTCTGTTGCTCGTCGCTTCCGTGTGCAGAAAACGCCGTAGGAGCTTTATCTAGTATAGGGGGGACAGTTTGTGTCGCCACCGCTCAGGTCTGCTGCAGTAATGTCTTGGTTGATGTATTTGGCTATCCATGGAGTTTTGTTTTGATGGAAAGAATTTGATTGTAGGGTGGGAATAGTCAATAAAGGTTATCCGTAGTGTTTGTCTGGCAAAAATGTGTAATGCTCTCTCTCTCTCTCTCTCTCTCTCTCTCTCTCTCTCTCCTCTCTCTCTCTCTCTCTCTCTCTCTCCTCTCTGTGGTTCCTCTCCTCTCTCCCTCTCTCTCCTCTGTGTGTGTGTGTGTGTGTGTGTGTGTGTGTGTGTGTGTGTGTGTGTGTGTGTATGTGTGTGTGTGTGGTGTGTGTGTGTGTGTGTGTGTGTGTGTGTGTGTGTGTGTGTGTGTGTGTGTGTGTGTGTGTGTGTGTGTGGTGTGTGTGTGTGTGTGTGTGTGTGTGTGTGTGTGTGTGTGTGTGTGTGTGTGTGTGTGTGTGTGTGCTCGTGCGTGCGTGAACGAACAAATAAAAAAAAAAACAAGGTAAATTAATGAACAAAACAAAATACAATGCATGAATAAATACAGAAATAAAAAAAGAGTGAATAGATAGATAATTTAATAGACTGGATCCCAGTATATTGAGAGAGAGAGAGAGAGAGAGAGAGAGAGAGAGAGAGAGAGAGAGAGAGAGAGAGAGAGAGAGAGAGAGAGAGAGAGAGATCCAATGGATGAACACATGGGTGGACAGATGGGCAGAACGATGTAAGGGGAGATCTGTAGGACAAACATCATAAATATGGACAAATGAATACAATACATACAAATGCCAGCACACTGCATGCACAGGCCACACTAGGCGAAGAAACGTATGGATGTGTAGCAGTATCGTTGTTATAATGTCTCATGTTCGCTAATGCATGCAGTTACACCTTTGTTTAGATTTTCGGTATTAAGTTTATCATGATATTACTGTTCTATGACCAGGAAGATAAAAAAAGAT
>JADBJO010008823.1:34609-67109 GCA_016801955.1 Conus betulinus
GAGGAAATCTTAGACGATGGAACCAAGGAACAGAATCAGATGAGCCTTTTTTCACGATTCCTATTCTGAAGAGGAAGTTAGTTGTATCTAGTATAATAAAACCTAAAGCCAGTAAATAGGTTCTGGTACTGATATGATATTTGGTGAAAGGCTTAAACATTTCAACAAGATATTTGAACAGCGCATTTCTCAAACGAATGGTGTAAATCCATTATTATTCCAATTTTAAAAAAAGGGATGCTAATCTACCCGATTATTACCGCGGTGTAGCATTAATAAGTGTCGGGAGCAAAGTGTACACATCTATTCTGAATAAGCGACTCTCACGATGGGCAGAATTTGAAGGAAAATTAGCAGAGAAGCAAGGTGGGTTTAGAGCAGAATATAGTACAATTGATCACATTTTCACTTTATACTCCATTGTTGAAAAATATTTGGCAAGAAATTCTAAACTGTGTGTAGCTTTCGTCGATTTCAGAAAAGCATTTGATTCTGTTGACAGAAATGTCTTATGGCATGTGTTTAGGAGAAGTGGGATTGATGGAAAATAGTATAAAGCACTTCGAGGAGTGTACGACTCAGTCATTGCATGTGTCAGAGATAAGCATTCATATTCTGATTATTTTCACTGTCTGAGGGGAGTAAAACAAGGATGTGTGTACTTAGCCGAATTATGTGTTTCTTTTTTGTCAATGAATTAGCCGTGAATTTAACCAGGGAAGGGAAGCATGGAGTCCAGATGGTAGCAGGATCTATAGAGGTATTTCTTTTGCTCTTTGCAGATGATGTGATTTTGCTATCAGATACTGTCGTGGGTTTACAGAATCAGTTGAACAATCTAAAAAAAAAAAAGCGGACAGATTATGCCCAGAAGTAAATCTAGATAAGACTAATGTTATGGGTTTTCCATTAAGGTGGTTATCTTGGAATAAGAGAAAGATGGAAATATGGAAATGAAGAAATTAAATCAATAAACACATACAAATATTTAGGCTAATATTATATACAACAGAATTAAGTATGAGTGTTGCCCTTTCAGACATGAGCAGAAAAGGTAAGATGGTTGTTACCGAAATTCAAAAATCACAAAGGAAACTACATAGAATTGATCCTCTTCTACTCTGGAAGCTTTTTCATACCGAGATCGAGCCCATATTGACTTACGCAGCAGAAGTTTGGGGGTTGGAAGATACAGGAGTAATAGAAAAAGTACATACTTTTGCCATTAAACGATTCTTGGGTGTACCATTATACTCTTCAAACAATATGATCTATGGAGAAACAGGAACATATCCATGTTCGTTCGAACAGCAGTAAAATGTGTTAAATACTGGTTGCGAGTCATAAGATTACCAGTTAATAGAATATGTAGGCAAGCCTATGATATGTTATTAATACAATTAGAGGCAGCAAAACACAACTGGGCATCAAAAGTTAGGAACACTCTAACAGAAAATGGCTTTGGGATAGTATGGTTGTGTCAGGGTGTTGGCTTCAAGAAGGAGTTTATATCAGAATTTAAGGAAAGACTTGTTTTTAAGCTACAAACAAAACTGGCATTCTGAAATTAAAAATAATAGTAAATTTGAATTAAATCGCAACATATAGTTCAATTTTTATTGTATCGTTCCTTTAAGATCACGTTTGAAGCGGAGAGGTATCTGTCTTTAATAACAAATAAAAAGGATGAGAGAAGATCTGGAAAAGTTTAGATTAAAAGTGCATGGTCTAGGCGCTGCAAAACACTGGTTTATGACCAGTGAACGACGTGGGGGCTGCCCAATGTGTGTTCACAATAATGAAAATGAAGTGGATTTTCTTTTCCAATGTTGCTTCTTCTCAGATATTCGCCGAAAACTTTCATTTTTCAAAATGACTCATATTAAGCCTACAGTAGGTGGGCGTAATAAATCTTTTGTCAACAGGTAATGATACAACCATTATTGCCCTGCTAAATATTTGACTGAAACTACCAATGCGAGAAGAAAAAAATTAGAACTTGACGACAATAGTATTGTAATCTAATTTCATTTGATCTGTATTAGTATATTCTTTTGTAATGGGTGGATGGCCATGTAGTCTCAGTGTGTGTGTATGTATGTGTGTGTGTGCGCGCGCGCATGAGTGCGTGCGCGCGTACGTGCGTGCATTTGTGCGTGAGTACCTATGGGACAACGTGAAGAGGAGCGGGGAAGGGAGTGGGAGGGAGGAGGGCGGTCGGGCGGGTCGGGCATCTGTCAGATTAGATGATGAGGTTGGGCGCGAAACGGGGAACGGATGAATGCGAGCTTGCGTTTACTAGTTGTGTTAAGCGTGTAAGACAAGTGAAGGGAATGGGAACAATAATTTTTAAATAAGCGGGTGGGAATGGTAGCGTAGGAAAGGATGTTATATACGGAAATTTTCCGACTGGATTTGATCGTTCACATGTGGGTTGGTCATTGTTATGAATATCTGTTCAGTTTCTTCAGTTTAATGTCCTTCCACTAAAAGTGATATCAGACGATGTGTTGAAGTATATGAAATGTGTGTATTAACTGTGTGGTTGTTTCTTGAAAATGTGTTGTATGAATAAACATTTCTTATGATATGAGTTGGGATTGGAGATGATCAGATACAGGGACAAAGTGTGGATGGGAGTGTGTGTGTGTGTGTGTGTGCGCGCGCGCGCGCGTGCGCGCGCGTGCGTGCGTGTGTGCGTGTGTGTGTGTGTGTGTGTGTGTGTGTGTGTGCGTGCGCGCTTGTATGTAAATGTGTGTCATTTTATCCGGAGTTAGGCAAGTACGCTTCAAACTGAGTGTAGCATAGGAGCAAGAGCACTGTAAGTAATGCTAAGTAATTAACAATCTTAGTAATGCTAAGTAATTAACAATCTAATATTAAAGGATAGAACATCAAAGGTAAATGCCCAATGGGGCTGTGTAACAAACATTTACAAACTGAGGAAAGAAAAAAGTAGTCATTCAAAATCTTGGACACAGATGACGGACTGGATCCGTCAGATAAACTACAAACGCCCGACTTACGATATAATTCCCTTGCTCTTGGGACATTGATTAATAGATGTCTACTCCGAGTGTGTTTCTCCACACATACATCTAATGTTTTTACAGAACTTTGTACGAAGGGAATTTAACCGCATTCTGTGCAGTAACTTCGAATATCCCTAGACAGAGAAGCAAGATAATTGTTTGACGAGGCTTTTGGGTTGATTTTGCCACCAAATTTAACACACCTCTGATAATACTGAGTATCTGAGCTCATTATCAAGTCTCTGAAGCTTTCATCCGATGTTTTGTTTAGAAGAATGTTGCATTCTGCTAAATCCAAAGGAATATTAAGGGGAATTGAACCCTCAACATTTCGAGCTGCCTTTCTTGCAGCCTGATCGACTTTCTCATTTGCTGAAATGCCACAATGAGAGGGGACCCAGCAAAAACTAACTGATGTGCCTTTATCGGATAAGAGATGTATAACATGATTTATTTCTGTTGTTATCTCCAAACGGATTTTTGAATTTGAAGACCGGATTGCTTCAAGAGCAGATCTAGAATCAGCACATACTAGTACGTGACGGACATTTAGATGGAAATAAAGAATATGATTTAAGGACATTAAGATGGCGGCTAGTTCGGCACTGAAAATCGAAAAATTTCTGCCAAGATGGTACATTTTCTCCACGTTTAAGTCAGGTATTGCATTTGAATTTTCCAGCCTGGAACTGCTCCTAGTATTCGTATTGTTTTGAGAAAATTAACCTAAAACTCACCTACTGACTTTGAAAGACTGTAGTGGACAAAGTTTCCACTGCAGGGCTGTCAAATTAGTATGCAAAATCCTAATACATCATATTTCATAATGCAGAGAGAAGTCACATGTTTGGGATGCATGTTGGTGTCATTGTCACCCTGTTTGTCACAAAAACAATGGGACATCAAACGTTGACAATGTTACTATGATACACCAGACAGACAATAACATTGTCGGCATGCATTTGTTAGTATAAATCATCAAAGGGTGGCCTACCTCAACTTGTAAACAGCAGTCCTGGTTCAGTAAATCCATTTTGGGATGTCACAAAGTGTCATATGATTGTCACATACACACAAATATGCAGCCAGGTAACTTTACAGTTTTTGTTTTTCATCCTAAAAAGTGTGTTTGTCGCTACTGAACGATTATTAACACCGGAATATACACAGTCACAGAAAGAAGCAAAATACATTATTTACACTCTAATGTGTTGTCTGGTCACACACAGCGGGAAGGTAAGTGTCACCACTGTCACATGTCACCAATATGGTGAATACTATTGTTGATCCATGGTTTTACCGTATTTGCCGCATGGTAGTCACGGAAACAGTCATTGTGCTGGCAGAGAGGGACGTCAAGAAGGAACCACTTGAAGGAGGTCTCCGGCTGTCGGCCTTTGGCTGTCTTGCGACCCACGTTGACACACTGACGACAGGTGCGCTTTCGTCCTTCAATCTTCACCTGTTTATGGTGGTCGATTGTTTCCTTTGCAATGGGGGCCTCTGCCACGTTTGACCGTCTTCCAGCACTTTTCTTCCTGCTGGTAAAGCCAGCACGGAGCTGTTCTGCCACGTCAGCCCTGAACCACAGGTGGTCATAGGTCTTCTTGGGTGTCGGATTATGGGGTGACCTTTGCCAGGTGATGTAGGCCTGCACGATGACGAGAGATTGACAAGGGAATGGAAGAGGTAAACGCCACCACTTCTTATTCTGATGACCAACCGGGTAGTAAGCCCTGTGCTGGTCAGACTTGTCCACCCCTCCCATGTTGTGGTTGTAGGCCTTGATGACATGGGGTTGCGGCTTGTCGTCACTGTCAGGTGCAGGTGTTGTCTTACCTGGTGGCTGGTTGGTGCTGAGGAAGTAGATAGGGCGTTTATCCTTATATGCTGTCGCCATGAGGGGCCCCTTCTGCATTTGAATCAGCTCTCCTTGTTGTTTTATACGAGCCTTGGTCACCTCCTCTGGAAGCCCTTTGCAGTTTGACATCACTGTGGCACAGGCGTATGTCCCGTGTTGTGACAGGTGTCGCATGAGTGGCACAGAGGTGAAAAAACGGTCGAAGTACAGGTGTCGATTTTGCCCGTAGTACTCCGATGCCATTTTGTCCACTACTTCATGTCCGAGGGGTACATTTGTATTAGTGCGGCTATGTTTGCCTGTGTAGATGTCGAAGTTGATGCAGTAGCCAGTGTCAGCGTCGCACATCTCCCACACCTTTACGCCCCACTTGGTTGGTTTGGCCGGCATGTACTGTTTGAAAAATACTCGCCCTTTGAATCCTATCATGGCTTCATCGACAGATAGGTCACGGCCTGGCTTGAAATTTTTCTTGAAACAAGGGCAGAATCAAGTCGAGGAAGGTCCGGATCTTGTACAGGGGGTCATAGTTGGGACTGTCGCGGCCAGGTGCGTTCTGTGTGTCTCTCAGGTGAAAATACTGGTTCAACTTGAGAAACCTAGTTTTTGACATCACCCCACTGATCCATGGCTCGCTAAATCTAAGATCAGTCGACCAGTAGCACCAGAGTCTTGGCAGACGTTTGATCCCCATCATGATCAGTACAGCTACGTAGGCCCGCATCTCGGCAGGTGTCGTATCCTGCCAAAGTGGGTCAGGTTGTCCCCGCTTTGCCATCTGCTGCCTGGCGTACAGGTTCGTCTGGTCAGCAGCTGTAGTAAAAAAACAATTGCGGCAGGAAGAGAAAAAAATATATTCAAGAGGTGTAGCTGTGTCTGGCAAATCATGATTTGGCCCAGTCTCCTCCACAAAAGGCTGAACCACGGGTGCGGAAGTCGCCGTCGCCACGTGGTCACAAACGCAGACAAAGGCACATCATCATCTTCATCACTTTCTTCCCCTTTTTCTCCACTTCCTCCTCCTTCCACATCCACACATCACTTTCATTTAACTCCTCTCTTTCATATCTCTCTACTTCTTGTAATATATCATCCAACTCCTCTTTCGTATAATCCAAAAAATCACCGTCGGTAGAAACACTAGCAGACGCCATTTTCAGAAACAAGGCGATGCCGTCTGCAGCAAAGGAATGCGGTCAGTTCACGACCCTTGTCTTTGTGAATGAATCGTTTCCCACACCCCATACTACTGTTAAGATTTTATTGGACCCTCTCAGGGATGCCATTTATTTTTAGCCAGCCTTGACTTAAAACGAGCTCGCAGTGTGTGAGGGAAAGTAACGTGGCACGTGCGGGCGTTTGCGGCCGTAACGAACACCACGGGAGATAATCAGAGCGGCCGGATACGGGCGAGACAAATGCAAGAGGGTTAAGTCAGGTATTACAAAAGCTGCCCCTGTCCTACTGTCTTCTAGCACTGAGCCGTCTGTGAAGATTTTTAGGTGGTTCTTGTACTGAATTTCCAGGTGTAAGCATACGGAAATTTTTAGAATGTTGGGTGAATCTTTTTTGACAAATCTGAGTGAATCGTATCAAAGGAGGCCTTTGTTTGTTCCCACCTTGGTACTGGTGAAAAAGGATGGTTTAACAGCGATTTCGTTTCTGTTTATGTTGGAATCTCTGATAAGGTGAGACGTATACGAGTAGATCGATTTTGTAGATTGTATTCCTCTAGCTCGTTTTCCAAAATCGTTTTCAGAATTTAAACAAACTTCTTTTGCACAGAAATTTTTCTGTGTAAAACTCTTCAGAACGAACTTCGACGCAGCTACTTTTCGAACCTCGCTGAGAGGTAGCACACCAATCTCATTGTATGTTCCTAAGTTGGATGTATGTATGGGAACACCAAGAGCGAGTTTGTAAGCCTTGCAATCAATGCTTTGCAATTTATTCAACAGATGTTGTGGTGCGCTGAAAATACTTCCTGAGCATAGGTTAACCTAGATCGCACAAGAGCTGTTGATAAAGGTATTAAAGTCGAAGCATCTTGGCCCCATGGTTGCTTGTTTATAATCTTAAGAAAGTTCAGACTTTTCCGTGCTTTATTTAATATGTGGTCAATATGCTGGTTCCATGACAGTTTTGAAGTTAATATTACACCTAGGAATTTGAGAGATTTATCATATTTTATTTCAATCCCATCTAAAGTAAAAACCGGGAGTTTTTCTGGGTCATACCCTGAATTGAAAAGCATTATATGTGTTTTTTCTAATGAAAGTGCAAGCCCGTTTTCTTGCAAAAATACATTTATTTTATTGAGTTCTCACTGTATAAAGCTTTTGTGTAGTTCAGCGACCTCGAAGAGGTTATTCGTTTCATGGTTACCCTCATCCATAGGCATATATCATCAGCAAATTGAGCTAACTCTGTGTCTTTTGATAAGCCTTTGGTAAATCTGCCATTAAAATATTGAATAAAGATAGGAGATATTACTGAACCTTGTGGCAGTCCCATTTGCAATGTTCTCGGATTTGAATAAGTATGTTCTATTCTTGTTTGAATTGATCCATTTTCTAAGAATTCCTGAACATAATTATACATGTTACCGTAATTCCAACATTTTTAATTTGTATAATAGTCTACTATGCCACACTTGATCATAAGCTTTTTTTACGTCAAAGAATGTAGCTAGGATGTTTTTTCGTCTTGCAAATTGTTGTTTCACTTGAGTTGTAAGTTTGACTAGGTGTTCTACTGTGGATCTGCCAGTTTGAAATCCAGCTTGGTTAATCGGTATGACATCATGTTTAGTACAGTAATAAGATAATCTATTAGTACGATTCGTTCCATTAATTTACAGGTATGGGATGTTAAGGCAATTGGACGGTACTGTTTTTATATCAGTGCGAGGTTTTCCATGTTTATAAATAGGAACGATAATGGAATGTTTCCATAATCGAGGTATTTTACCATCATTCCAACATTTTGGAAAAAATAGATGGAGGAACTGCACAGCGTTTGCTGGTAGGTGGCGTAGCATTTCATTCGAAATACCGTCAAGGCCGACTGAAGTTTCTTGCTGCCTAATTTACTAAGACATTCTTGAACTTCTTGTAGTGTTATAGGAGCGTTTAGGTAGTGGTTATTCCCAGGGTCTTTACTACTACTATTTTAATGTTTACCCTCTTGTTCCCGATATGATCTATTTTTTGCTGACAAACTATTCATGCTGCTGTTCTTGGCAAACATGTCAACAAAAGCTTCAGCTTTATCAGAATTTGAAGGGAAATTAGATGTACCGAGTTTGATAGAGTATTGTGGAAGTTGAATTCCATTTTCATTGTTTTTAATTTTTTTCCATACTTTTTGCAAGTCTTTGAAATTAGATACTTCATGTTTACAAAAAGATTACCAGTATTGTCGCTTTGCCTGTGCTATAATTCTATTCAATTTATTTTTTGCTTTCTTTTTCTCAAGAAGATTTTCAGCGCACTTATTTCGTTTGTATGCTTTCAACTTTAACTTTTTCTCCTATTTTGCCTCCTCACAAGCTTCATTCCACCAGACATTGCCCACACGCTTTTTTAGAAACCATAGATTTTATCTTTGGAATTGACTGATTTGCGGCAGTCAGCAAAGCGTTTTGAAAGAGGTAATATAGCTTGTCAACATCTTGGGTGGTAACGTCATCACAGTTTATTGAAACGTTCTTAATAATTCTGAAAACGTATTCCAGTTGGCGAGTTTATAATTAAATTTTGGAACTTTTTCTCGAGTCTAGTCAGTTGGTTCACAACTTGCGCTTTCAAAATTGATGATTATAGGTACGTGATCGCTGTTCAATGTGTCGTCAAGCGTATTCCAATCACATATAGTTGCTAGATCTGGAGAGACTAACGTTAGATCTATAGCGCTTGGTTTGTGTTGAGGATTGTCGGGTATGCGCGTTATTCTGCCGTCATTCAACAGATCAAGAGATGAGTCCACCAGGTTCTCAATGAATCGGTTGTTTGTTACTAATTGGCAGTCTTTTTCCCAAAAGAAGAATGAGCATTAAAATCTCCCAGTGATTAGGAATTTGCTGTTTTGATCTGTCCACAAGGTTCGAAGCCATTCGGTATTTGCATCATTGGCCCTTGTGGCAGATAAATCGACACAATCGTTAATGTGTCTGAGCCAACCTGGACTTTAACAGCGCAAGAATGTGACCCTGGAATGTCTGGTGGAACAGGACTAATACACGGGGTGTACTTTACGCCTTCTTCAATATAAATAGCTACATTGACTTTCTCTTTGTATCCACTTTTTGGATGACTGGAGGATAGTAATAATGACAAAGCTTGGGCAATTTATCTTTTCTTACATTCAGTGATTGCAAGGCCAACACATTATATTTTTCATGCACGAGATGTTGAACTAACTGGTCATGGCTAGTTGAGATGGATCTACTGTTCCATTGGAACACTTTAAAACCTTTGTCCAAAGACATGGGTCCCCAGGAAGAAAAAATAAATGAGACAAGGGACAATCGAAATAAAAGAAAAAAATACTAAATTTAAAGCGATAGTGTGATAATACTAAATTATACTAACTAATTTTCCACGTGTAGTGATTTTGTGTATGACTGAAGGAAAAATGTTCGATACAACTGGTTATTAGTCTTTACAGTAAAACACAAGTGGCGGTTGAACTGTCAAAATGCTGGGTGCTGGAGTTTCACAAAGTGTGTCCAGTAAGCGATTTTACCAGTCATACAGTGGACTGTACATGTTCATCCACGGTCCGAAGGTGTGACGCGGATCTGCTGTGAAGGACTGGGAGGCCCTGGGTGGACGGGACGGTGGGTGTCGAGCGACCTTCCGTGGTCTCTGCCAGAAGACGTCCCTGATGTGTCGCCCGATGTTCTTTGCGATGACACTGGCCCCTCGGTAGGTGGGATGGAGGCCGTCCTTGAGGTTCCAAGAGTTGACCAGGAGGTTGGAATGGCTCACGAAGGAAATGTTCTTGTCGTCACTTAATTCCGAAATTAGGAGGGCGTTGAATAATTCTCCCTTGATATTTAATTTGTATTCCCTGACTGGAGCCATTTTGCTGACTATGACTTTCAGGTTAGGGTACTTTTTTAGTAATGTTCCGGATACAGTTGGCAAACGACTGGCTGCATTCCATGGGAGTTTTGCATTTGACATCGTTCACAGCACAGTGAATAACTACCGCATCCAGTGGTTGTCTTGCTGATTGGTGAGCAGACTCAAAGGAAGGTTGAAGATCTTTGATCTTGTTAGCTTTTTTTGACACTGCTCTAAATCCATAGGAGCGACCAAGCCTGTCGTTATTCACTTTGTTTGTCACGAGAGTCGTGGAGAAACACAACTTTGGGAAGGGTCAGGGTGTGGTATTTCCTTTTTTCGGTTCCGGAGATGTTTGATTGCGTATTTTAGCGTCAGACGTCTTGACGTTGTTTTGTGTTCCTTACGTCATAGTTTCTTTTTTCCACATTTTTGTTCTTTTCTTCTAACTTTCTGCTGCCTACCTTTTGTTTTGGACGTTCAGGTTTTTCTGTTCCCGAGTTGTGCTGAGGGGCGACCTTGGGCAGTGTAGACGGCTGTGGCGATGGTGGTCCACAGCGTACTGCTTCAGCATAGGAGCCGTAAGTCAGCGTCTCTGTCTGAGTCCCGGCATTGTCCACCTTCGTTAGCTTGCTGGAAAAGTGTTTTTTGAGTATTTCGGACTGTACCTGGATGGTTAGTTCCAACTTTGCAACCCAATCGCACAGAGTAGTAATAATTTCTTGTAATTTTTCAATGTTGCTGGTTGTTTCTCCTGTAAAGTTGTCTTGTCTCTTCGGAGAAAATCCCGATCGAAGGATTTGTCCACCGGCAACCAAACGGTTTTCTCCGACTGGCAATCTTGATTTATTTTTTCCAGTCAACTTGCCTTTTTGTAGGTCGCTTTGACTTAGTTTCGCAGCGGAAACTAATGAACTACCTGCCTCAGCTCTCTGCTTCTGGTCAACATGGCCATTTTCTGTCCACTATTTTGCGAAAGACTCCGCACGCTTCTGGTCTCTAGTGGTGACGGTAGCCGCCATTTTGTGTGTGTGTATGAATATCTGTACCATTGTAACAATGCGAGCGATTTGATAAGTCCATCACTTCCTGATATTTTGTTAATTTAATCATTATTTATCTTTCTTATACTTTATTTTCATTATATTTCAATGAATGAATGTGTCAAGTCGTATGTGTACCCCCCTTGCCTTAATGGCTTGTTAAGCTGAAGGCCATAAATCGTCAAAGCGTCTCTCTCTCTCTCTCTCTCTCTCTCTCTCTCTCTCTCTCTCTCTCTCTCTCTTCATGATGCAGCATATTTTACAGGCCTGTCTCGCTTAAACAAAATCTGTCTTTTGTCTTATACGTCGCAGCAGTTTGTGGCTCTTTCCAGTGCAATCATACTGCACATCTTTATTTCACTGGGAACGAAGTTGCAGCGTCGCTTTCTTTCTAGTAATTTTAAATGTAATCAATAGCGAACCGCCAAGAAAACGTAGACAAACGAATCACAAGACAAAACATGACGCGTTTCGACATCTCAGATCTTCTTCAGGCAAGACGCAAAACACTCAGAACAACGAAAATGAACGAGCAATCACTCATCGTCATTCACTTCAGCGCGCAGATATTCTTTCTAGTGGCCAGCGATGTAATTTCGCATAAGTCTCTCTGGAGTTCTGTCTCTGCGACGTGATGCTATGAATAACATGATCATAGAATACGGCAACGGCTTGCCCGTCTGACGTTGTTCAGTAGTATTCAAACCAGTAGCAGTCTGTTCTTTATCAGACAGTCTTCATCTTTCTGTTCCAGGTGGGCCTTCCTCCACCAATACGTTTGATTAAAGCTCTTTCTGTGTGGAATTTCCTTCCAAAATACATGTAGTTTGCTCGTCTGAGTCTCTTCATGCCTTCTGATCAGCACTGAAAACGTCTTGCTGTTGCTGTTATTGTTGCTGTTGAGTGTTGTTTTTTGATGGCATAGGCAATGTTAGGTAGGTACTCAAGTTCTCTCCAGGTCGTTAGGCTAATGCGTGGTCAAACGTCTGCTAAGTCGTAGCCGCGAGACCCTCTTCTAAAACACCTGTCATCTCGGTCATTAATTCATTTATCCATCAGCTTTAAATCATGTGCAGCGTGATCTCAAAAATTAACAGATAATGCTGTAGCGTGTTTTGACTAGTCCGCAACCTCATTGATGAAACTGAAACTGTTGTTGTTGTTGTTGTTGTCGAAAACCATATATTTCACTGCAGATACCGTTCAGATTTGTACTTACGCTTGTTTGCATTTTGTGACCTTTCCCACTGTTCCTTAATTACATGTGTGTGTGTGTGTGTGTGTGTGTGTGTGTGTGTGTGTGTGTGTGTGTGTGTGTGTGTGTGTGTGTGAGAGAGAGAGAGAGAGAGAGAGAGAGAGAGAGAGAGAGAGAGAGAGAGAGAGAGAGAGAGAGAGAGAGAGAATTGCCTATAGGGCTAAATCCAAAGTTCCAGGACTTTTTCATCCTATATTAACAAATATGTTTCAATTTTTGTTTTCAAACTAAGACATAAGAGGAAACTTTGCCTATAATTCAAAATTCATTGCAATCATTGCAACACCAAGCTGCTCTGAAAATTGCTAGAATGGTGCTCAGTTATTTACCCTCGGAATTTATTAGTTTATTTTACACACACACACACACACACACACACACACACACACACACACACACACTAACAAAGAACAAAAACAAAATGCTCAAAAGAAACTTACCAGTCTGCAGCATTTCTGGAAAAGGAGGGATGCACGATACAAAATAACGCACAGAACAGACGTGAAACAATGCAGATATCGTACAAATAACAAAACCAGAGATGTACATTTTCAATCCTCAGACGTTACCGACAGCAGACAAATGCAATACTGCCATAATACGAGACTGAATGACATTTGTGGCTGACTGGTACCAGTGTTTTGCGCATGGTTTTCTACTGTTTGCAATGACTGTCGCTGTCTGTTCTGTATTGTGTATTTACCATGTGTTACGTTACGCCACACTTTGTGTGTTTATTTCGTATTTTGCTTCCTAAAAATGCAAAGTAACCAAAACACTGAAACCGTCTAATGTCTTTCACAAATTAATCTGTAGATAATTCCAGATTTATAACACAACTGAATAATGTCATGTATCAATATGTACATAGTTCCAGATTTATAACACATCTGAACGTACAAATCAAAAGAGAGAGAGAGAGAGAGAGAGAGAGAGAGAGAGAGAGAGAGAGAGAGAGAGAATCTTCAGCAATAATTCAGATGTATGTGCGCGAGCGTGCGTGCGTGCGTGTGTGTTTACGCGTGCGTGCGTGCTTGCGCGCGCGTGTGTGTGTGTGTGTGTGTGTGTGTGTGTGTGTGTGTGTGTGTGTGTGTTAGTGGTTTCATGTTACAAAACCTCTTTTAAAATGATGAAGCCCATCACCTTATGGAAAGTAAACAGCAGCTTAAATCCATCTTCAGGTGCTACGCGTCTGGCATTTCCCTGAAAATGCACATGAAACATCTTGGATTTAGGAAAAAAAAAAGCGAGGTTTGGGAGGGGTGTAACCATGTTCCATCCAAACTCTCCTAGGTTTTGAGCCCTTGTAGAACGAGACACGGTTGGCTTTGGTCTCCTTAATAATATCGCGGCCGTTGTATCCACTGATGAGGTTAAAGAAGGTGAAACTGACCAGTGTGGATAGACCTGGAGGTGGCCTGACCTTTATCTTGTCTTCATTCCAGGGGGAAAGGCCGCTCTCCCTTGCCCATTCCAAGAGTCTGGATCTGCACTGAAACACAGTGTGTCAACGTACCTCGCGTGTCTGGTAAAATCATTTGCTTTTATCTTCACTGATTAATCATGTCAGGATCATTAATGAATATTGCCGCAGAAAATACGGAGATGTGGAGCATTAACCAAGTCCTCAAACATCATCATGACAAAGCCGTATCCTGATTCATTTACAACCGAGGCTACAGATCCCTCTGGAGATAGAAGACAGAGATACTGACAATTAGGACAGAGAAGGGAGGGGAAGAGAAGAAAAAAGCCAAGGCAAATAGTTTAAGAAATTTAAAGCATGATAGCGATGACAATCTGATACAACTGGACGAACATATCTTAAGTTGGAGAAAAAAAACACATGTGTGTGTGTGTGTGTGTGTGTGTGTGTGAGTTAAATCAGCATGAAATGTACCCAGGAAAGTCTCAACCAGACATTCCTGGACGAGTATATATAAGTTCTTGATCTTGTTGCAGAATACAGCTGAACGTGAAGTTTTGGTCAAACTCTACGACCAAAAAAACCTCTATTTCTTGCATATGCAGCAAACAAACAAGTGGTTTGAGGTAAGTAATCAGGTTTCTTATCTATAAAAAGTGCGGTTGATCAGGAGATAATAAAACTGACACGTCATGACACAAGAACTGTGAAAACGTGAGGAAAGCATGAATTGTATATCATTGATAAGGTGTTTAGTATTCTTCCTTGCCCGTGCTTTCGTTCACTTTGACTCCAACATTGTTGCCAAAGCGCATATTGATTTTCTAAGTCTGATGTTTTTCATACATGTTTCATTGTTAATGCGTGGGTCACTGGAAATAATGTCACGATCTCACAAACACATGAATTAGAAGGGCCAGTACTAAACGGAGAATAATGAAGAAATTTAGCCACACACACACACACACACACACACACACACACACACACACACACACACACACACACACATGGTAAGCGGTGCGTGTTTCGCTGTCTCTCAACTGAAGAAGTTTGGATGCGTGTAAGACTTTTCCCTACACACACCCACACCACACAGACATAGATGGCCAGGCAACAATTCAGTTTTTTTTTTTTCTTTGCTGTCTAAAGCACCCAGTCATAGAACAAGAAGAAACAACAATTAATTCATGCCACCGCCATCAAGGCGCGCGCAACAACACTAAGTACTACTATGACAAAATCAAACATTTTTTTTTTTTGCTTGCGCAGGCCAAGCTGGCACTCACAACAGTGTCACCGAAAACAGTTCACGCACATGGCCGCATCCGGCCTAAGTCATACAGTCTCCACACAGATCAGAAGTCGCTCACGGAAGCAGTTCGTGGAGTCCTTCTCCAGGGACTCCCACGCAACAAAACAGGTTCTCTCGTCGTCGTCCCGGCGTAGAACGAAGCCGCTCAATGGAAACAGTTCGTGGAGTCCTTCCAGGACACCCACATAACAGAAAAGGTTCTTTCGTCGCCGTCCCGATGTAGAAAGAAGCCACTCAGGAACTCCCACACAACCAAAGAAACACACGTCGTCGTCCCGACGAACTCTGAAGCCCTTTCACATACCAGCTCGTTGCTGACCACACGACAGCCTCTCCACACCCCCATGGGGCCGAGACAGCGGCTGGGCTCGGGCTGCACCCTACACCCGGTTGGCAGTACGCACACGATGTCTGCTGACTACTCGGTCAGCCTCTCTACATCCTTCTGGATGGAGACAGCGGCTGGGCACGGGCTGCACCCCACACCCGGTTGGCAGTCAGCACCAGGTCGGACTCGGGGCTTCACCGACACCTAGGGAACTGACAGCTTCCAACATATCTATTAACAGTCACTCTTCACATAATATATTTAACTGGAAACGGGGGGGGGGGGGGGTGTATCCATGATAAAATCTAGTAAGTTTCAATACAGTGGGTGCATTACAATAAAAATAATTTCTGCGATTAACACTATGATTGTTTACATTGAAGGAAAGCATTTCCACGTGGAACCCCTTTCAAAGCGCCAAGAATACAATTATTACACATAAAGGAGCGACTTCCGTTTGTCGCTTTTTATCAAGAAAAGAATGCTTTTATTTTTCCACATTCTCATTACTAGACGTTTCCAGTTACATATCAAGGAACGATTTCCGTTCGTCCCTTTTTATCAGAATACATGTTCCAGTACCTATGCACAGTAATTTTCATGCTCACTTCCAGAGCTAACCAACATTCACATACTTTAGGGAAAAAGATAAACAACACCTTTTTTCAATTATACATTGATTTAACTAGATTACTTTTTTTTCCGATCACATATAAGTATACATATTCTTTCGTCTTCCTACTCCCTCCGGGGGTGCAACCTTGCCGTGGTCGGAGGGCTTGCGCGGTCCAGTGATCTTTTAGGCTTTGCTGACGGGGGCATCAGTACTCGACTTGATGGTTAGTTGTTGTGAACGCTTCTAGGCCGGTATAGCCGAGTTGCTGACTGGCCTAAGCATTACGTGGTGGGAATTGATGCCCCTGATAGGGTCTCCCATGTCAGAAAAGTTATGAGTAAGGGCTCAGACAAACAGTAACCCACCTTTTTTCCCATTCTATTCTGTCTTCTGCCTTTCTTAATGGATCTTTTCTCTCTTCGTCTCTCCTTCAAGCCTTCTTTTCCACACTTTTTTTCTCTGATACTTGAGTCGCTGCCGTAAGCAGCGGGGAAGCCCAAGTTACAGTTACCTGGCGAGGGGCTGAGTGGCTGATCCCAATTCAGTCGCGAAGGTGCACTGTCTGGTTTTCATGCGGGACAGTACCAGGCTCAGGGACGCCATACTATGGCCATCCATTGTCCCTTCCCCAGCACGGCAGCTCTTCTAGGGTGACCGTTTATCTCTGCCAGTATTTAAGAACCTTCATGGCCTCGAACACACACACACACACACACACACACACACACACACACACACACACACACAGGAAAGAGAAGAAAATTGAGTTCCGACCCTTCCAGGGACACGGACTCAGATTCTGACACAGAAGTCTAGAAGACAATAGGTGCTTGGCCCTCTTCGCTGATAATCCAGTCGGCGGATAGTGAACGACCTATTACAAAGGTCTTGTAGGCGCAGAGTCGAAATCAGTGAAGAGGTTGAGGGATGGTTCCCTGCTCGTGCAGGTTGACCGAAATGTCCACTCGGAAAACTTATTGAGATCAGAAAGTCTTGTAAATTACCCGATCCAGGTGTCCTCTCACAAAAGTCTAAACTCCTCGGAAGGTGTCATCCGTCGCCGAGAGTTGTTTGGAATATCTGAGGGAGAAACAAAGGCTGAGTTGGCTGATCAAGGAGTGGTAGAGGTCAGGAGGGCGACTTTCCGAAAAGGTGCGGAAAGAAAACCAACAAACACTCTGTCCTCCCCTTTGCAAAACCGACCCTTCCATAGTCCATAAAGGTTAGGTACCTGAGAGTTAAAGTAGCCCTGTGTGTGTCATCTCTCCACTGAGGTGCTTCAGATGCCAATGATTTGGACATGTCAAGGAGAAGTGCCCGGGAGAGGAGGTGTGTGCCACCTGCAGAAAAGCAGTTCATGATGGTGGATGTAAATCCGCGAAATGCATGAACTGCTATGGTGACCACCCTCTTTTTCAAAAGATTGCCCTGTTTGGCGACTAGAAAGCGAAATCCAGCGCGTAAAAACAAAAAAAAAATTTTGTTCTTCGAAGCCAAAACGTTGGTGCAGGAGCAGAAGGGAACCCCACTCCTTTTCTCGACAGTAGTAAAAAAAGTCGCTTAGAGCACCTCAGGTAGAAACCAGTGTTCAGACAGACCCATGTGGTCTTGAACCGCTGAAATGTCTTCCCGCTTCGAAAACATTGCAAGAAAAAACGGCCGTTGGTGGGGGCCTAAACCTACCTAAGGATGCACCTCCAGTGCATCCACTAAGCCTGCAGCTGTGCGTGCTGCCCAGCAAGGGATCGCCCCGTGACGGCCCCCAAGCCGAGACCACCTCCCAAGGGAGGTGTCCCGACAGTGGCGTTGGTGGAGTGCAGAGGAAAGCCTCCATCAGTGCCATCAAGACCATTGGGTTCTCCCCATCCAGGGAAGAAGAAACTTCCAACTCAACCAGACAGGCTAAAAAAAAAAAGCTGAGCTGAAACTGCAAAATGCGTTTGAAGCTCTGTATGATGAAGAGGAAGAGGACGTAGACATGGATGATTAAAATCCTCATCCACAATGGATAAAGTCATACATCAGGGGATTGTCTTCCAATTATGAAGAACTGCAGCTCTTGTGCCGTGAAGCTAAGCCCATGCTATTTTCACTGCAAGAAACTCTTCTGAAGTTTGACAAAACTTTCTCAATTTCTGGCGACAGCTTTCTAAACCAACTTACATAATCTGTTGAACATGGCGCTTCTGGTGGGGTAGCTTTATTCATTCACACCTCTGTTCCATACAGCCCAGTTGCTCTGCAGACTCTGCTTCAGGCAGCGGCAGCTCGGGTTACTCTCCACAAAACAATTACTATCTGTAGTCTGTATCTGTCTCCAAGTATCTGTGTGACCAAACGGGACCTCATTTCGCTCTTGGAGCAGCTTCCTAGACCCTTCCTGCTGTTGGGTAATCTGAGTGGTCACTCTCCTCTATGGGGAAGTGAGAGATCTTCACCAAAGCGTCTGCTTTTAGAGAAAGTGTTTTCGGAGCTTGATTTGTGTGTCTTGAATGGGAAATCGCCAACTTATGTTCACTCCACTAATGGCACCACATCTTGTCTGGATCTTTCTGTCTGTGACCCATCTTCGTTTCTGGATTTTGTTGGGAGGTTGATGAGGACCTGCATGCGACCACGTCCAGAGCTAACCAACACTCACATACTTTAGGGGACCACTTTCCTGTGTTGCTTCGGTATACGAATGCAGAGAGTGAGTCTTTACCAGAACGCCTAAATTTTAATAAAGCAGATTGGGACCTCTTTGCCACTAGGTTTCTTGTGGATCTGGAAGAGGACAAGATCCTGCAAAGTGAAGATCCGGCAGAAAGTCTTTCAGATTTCATACTGAATTGCGCAAAAAGTCAACCATCCACACATCACCCAAGAAGCCCTAATGCCAAAAGTTCCTTAGTTCAACTCTGAATGCAGGGAATTAACAAAACCCACAAAAGAGCTCAACATCGGGTCTGCTGCAGACCTTCGATGCCCAACGTCCGAGCGCATCAGAAACTGAGGGCCAAATGCAAACACGTTTATAAAACCAGTAAACGTTTATCTTGGAAACAGTTTTGCTCAGGTCTCGCATCCAAAACATCGAAGAAAAAAAAAAGTGTGGAAAATCATCAAGAAAATTAAAGGAAAGAACACCTGCCCCACTTTAAACCTTCTCAAGTTTTCTGAATCTTTAATAACAGAGAAAAAAGCAGTTGCTAATCTGCTTGCTTCAACCATTGAAAAGAATTCCTCATCTTCTAACAAATCAACCAGTTTTGTCAAAAACAAGGCCCTTAAAGAAAAATTACCCTGCAACTTTTCGTCAGACAACATGGAAGACAACAATCTTCCTTTCACTTTAAACGAATTGAAATCCGCCTTACTTGTCGCAGCCTTCAGCATCCCAAACTTTTACGCTTTTATTTTATTTATTTTTTTTTTTAACTTTTTTACCTAGTTGAAAGCGGATGGTTACAACATTATTCTGGCTTGGGTTCCTGGTCATGTTGGCATTGGAGGGAATGAAATGGTTGATTGTTCGGCCAAGAATGCCACAACAGAGAAACTGTCAAACACACATCTTTCCCTGCTCAGATCTGAAACCCAAAATTAATTATTAATGTCAGAGACCTCTGGCAGGAGGATTGGAATACACGGACGGATAACAAACTCTCTTTCAGATCCGTCCAAACCTTAAGGAGTTCCTCTCATCTACGTCTGGTGGTCATAAAGAAGAAGAACAGTTCTGTGCCGGCTGCACACTGGCCATTCGTATTTTACCCATTCATACCTTTTGAAGAGTGAAGAAGCTCTGTGGTGCATTCCATGTCATGTGCCACTCACAATGAAACATGTTCTTTTAGAGTGTTGGAACTTGCATGATGTGAGACACAAACATTTTACAGCAGATTCCGTGAAAAACTCTCTTCAGAGACATTCAGCCTGACACGATCTTTGAGTTCTTGAAAGAGATAAACATTTTTCATCGGATCTGAGATTTTACCGTGGAAAGTTTTTTTTTTTTTTTTTTTTAACAAACTTTCGGATGGGTTTTTCGATGTATTATAAGGAATTGTGTGCATGAATGACGTGTGAATGATTTTAACGTGGTGACAGCCCTGATGTGGCCCTTTGTGGTCAGCTGGGCTATAAGCAACATAATCTTATCTTATCTTCCTACTCACTCCATTCTTCTCATCCACTTCTTGACTCACACATTCACTAACTACTACAAATTCCTACTGTCTTCCTATGTCTTGTCAAATCACAAGATATATTAAGGGAACAATTAAAATATTTTAGGCCTTTACTAAGAACTGGAAAGTTCCCAACCACCTGTAGGGAAAATACAACTTCATCAATACTGTGACGGATCTTTTTTTGTCCGGTCGCAAATTTTTACAACCGTGTTTGCCAGAACATGTCCCATTCCAAAACAGGTTGGTTACTTTACCTGACTGCTGTTCACCTGCGCTCTGTATAAGCCAGGTGAGCTGAAACGATCAGGGAGTCTGAGTGGTTGGCAACTCGACTGTCGTTGACAAGTCAGCCGACAAAAAAAACTCTACTGCTGCTTGTTCTGTTATATGTACCCCTTGCGCTTGTTTAGCTGCGGGAGAATTTATAGGGAAGTTACACTTGGAGTCTGGTCTGTGACTGGCATTCTAAGTTCTGTACTACGCAGTACTGGTGTTACCATCTGTGGTGTTCGCAAGAGATTGGTTTCTATAGCCAGATGCTAGATGCTACAATGAAATGTGTTTCTTTCGGTGGACGTGTGGATGAATTCCCACTGGCTACAGTTTCTGTCAGTTGTCCCTACTTTGAGGGCAGTCTAACCTGTTGTGTCCTAGAAAGCCCTGTCGCAGATTTCATTGTGGGTAACGTCCCTTGTGTTTGTGAAGGCAGTGAATCCAGTGATGTGACTGACGAAACCCTTCTCTTTAGCTGCCGTTACAAGGGCTAGAGCTAAACACATCGTGGACAAGAAGCCTTTGTGTCAGATCCCTGATGATCTGAACAGTTCACGTTCTGATCTGATTCAGAAGCAAAGGGATGGTGAGTCTTTAAAGTCCTGTTTTCAGTTAGCATCTTCTGGTGAGGTAAAGAGGTCAGGTACACCCCACCTCTATGACTATATGTCAGACGGTGTCTTGTACAGGCATTTTACGAAATATGACATTCATTTTGATCAGGTTGTTGTTCCAACTGATCACCGACCTACAGTGCTGTCTGTAGCACATGATCTCATTCTGTCAGGCCATTGTGGCTCTCGCCGAACTCTATCTAGAGTCCTCAATAAGTTCTTTTGGCTTCGAGTAACTGTAGATGTGACCAAGTATGTTGTTTCATGTGACGTTTGTCAGAAGACAGTACCTAAAGGTAGAGTTTGTCTGGTACCCCTTTCTTTCTGTTCCATTCATCGGCACTCCATTTGACCCTGTGGCTGTTGACCTTGTTGGTCCACTGTCTCCTCCCTCAGAGCAAGGTCATCAATATATTTATTGACCTTAATTGACATTGCCATCCGTTTCCCGGAGGCTGTTCCCTTGAAGGACATCTCTTCTGTCGCTGTGGCAGAAGCACTATTGGGGATCTTCTCCCGTTTAGGTTTTCCAAAGGAGATTCTTTCAGATCAAGGTACTCAATTTAACTCAATTTAACTCTAACCTTGTGAGACAGTTTCATGTGTTGTGTGGTACTAAAAGGCATTCGCACATCGCCATATTATCCCCAGGCAAATAGACATGTTGAACGATTTCATGGCACTCTGAAGTCGATGCTAAAGAAAACTGTCCATTCCTACCCAAAGACGTGGCATCGATATCTACCTGCACTATTATTTGCGTGCAGCGAGTTGCCCTCAGAGAGCACAGGCTTCTCTCCCTTTCAGCTGTTGTTCGGTCGCCAAGTTCGTGGCCGTATCGCTCTATTACAGGAGTCCTGGACCCAATCGGATAGTCAGGATACTGAGGCCAAACCCCTTTATGCTTACCTGTTCCAACTCAAGAATGTCACTGCTGACTCTTGCAAAATTAGCTATGGACCATTCTCTCGATTTAGCTTCCAAGGGGAAGAAGTATGTTGATCGCAAGCTAGGGAATGTCGTTTCCAGATCGACGACGAAGTTCTTGTCCTTCTTCCCACTGACTCGAATAAGTTACTAGCCAGTTGGTCAGGACCATTTCCAGTCACCACGATCCTACACCCTGACTATAAAGTCCTTTTTAAAGGCAAAGAAAAGGTTTTTCATGCCAGTATGCTGAAAAAAGTACATTCGCCGTCCAGCTATGTCAGTTTCTCAGGTTGTGTCAACAGTTACCTCACAGTGACCCATGGTCAGACATAGCGCCTCTGAGTTCTGGCCAGAAGGAGGTTTCTTTGAAGTGTTCTCCAGGAGTTGTTCCTTGTTTGAACCCCTCTCCAGGTTCTCATGTTCACAAGGTTGCGTACACAGCGGCGTTGTCCAAGACTGTGATGACGCGCTACCTATCCCTACCTTAGCTGCCCCCATGGCATCTTCTATGCCAGATGAAGATATTCATGCAGTACAGTTTGATTGCACATTGTCTGACAGCAATGCTGAGTTACGTACAATTTTGACGATTTTTAGGATATTCTAACTCCAAAACCAGGTTCCTTCTCAGGTGACGTACTACTAGAGATTTCACTTACAACAGATGTTCCAGTTAGGAAAAGGTGTTACGACATCCCCTTCTCTGCCAGAGAGGTTGCTGAAAGAGAAGTTGGCATCATGTTGGAACTCGGTATTATTGAGCCTCTGAATAGTCCCTATGCCTCCCTAGTTGTGTTAGTCAGGAAGAAAGATGGTACATGTCGTTTTTGTATTGATTTTCGATCTTTGAATAAGATTACCGTCTTTGATGCTGAGTCCATTCTTGACGTGGAAAGTCTGTTTGCAAGCTTAGCTGACGCTCAGTTTTTTACGAAGTTAGATCTTGCAAAGGGATATTGGCAGGTAGTTGTTGAGCCCGAGGATCGATCAAAGACAGCTTTTACTACGCATATGGGTCTTTTCCAGTTTGTTAGGGTGCCTTTTGGTCTTGTGTCAGCACCTGCAGTTTTCGCACGCATGATGCGTATGCTGACTTTGGATCAGTTCTCTGCTGTCAGTTTCTTTCATGACATTCTCGTGCATAGTGTATCATGGGGTGCACATCTTCGTCATGAGAAGGGCGCCCTTTCGTGTCTGGGGTCTTTCAGCCTCACAGTTCGTCCCTCGAAGATCGAGGCAGGCTTCCATTCTCTGGAATTTCTCAGACATGTCGTTGAAGGTGGCACTATACGCCCTGAGCAGAAAAGATCAATAAGATTCTGAAAATATCCACTCCTACTGCCACAAAGCAGGTCAGATCTTTGTTAGGTTTACCTAGCTTCTACAGGAGATATATTCCCAGTATTTTTTTTTCCACTTTGAATACTCCATTTCTCTGACTTAATCAAAGATGTTGGTCGTGCTGGAAGATCCCTATCTTGGACTCCTGAGTGTGCTGAAGCCTCACAGAAGATTCAGAGTATTTGTCGTCTGCACCTGTGTTACTGTTACCTAGGTTAGGTAAGCCCTTTGTTCTTAGAACTGATGCTAGTTCTGTAAGGTTAGGTGCTGTATTGCTTCAGGAAAAATGATGATGTTCTTCACCCAGTCGTGTTTGGGAGTCGCAAACTGTTAGATCGTGAGAAGGCATACAGTGCCATCGAGCGAGAATGTGTTTAGCTATTGTCTGGGCTGTACAGAAGTTCGTTCGATTCCTTTGGGGAGTCAGGTTTATCCTGCAAATGCAAATCATAGCTCTTTAACGTATTTTCGAACGTCAATTTTTTTTAAGAATTCCAGAATTATGTGGTGGGCATTGTCTTTGCAGGAATTCTCGTTCGAAGTGAAACCAGTTCCAGGATCATTGAATGTCTTCGCTGATCTACTTTCACGTTCTTGTGAAAACCAGTTGATTCCTTAGAAATGACTTTGTTTGTATGTATTCCCAGTTCTTTTTATGTCTTTTTCATGTATACGTTCTGGAATTTTGCTACCTGTAGCTGTTTACTTCCTCTTAGTAAAAAAAAACAAATCGGACATTTTTTTTACTTTTTTTTTTTTTTTAGGAAAGGGAGTATTGTGACGGACCGTTTTTTTTTTTGTCTGGTCACCAATTTTACACAACCGTGTTTGCCAGAATATGTGTTCATCCCCAAACCAGTTGGTTACTTTACCTGACTGCTCTCACCTGCGCTCTGTATAAGCCGGGTGAGCTGAAACGATCAGGAAGTCTCTACAGCAGTTCCGGCAGTGCGACGTTCCAGTGGCCGAAGATAGACTCCTGAACGAGTTGCTGTGGCAGTCAGGTATTTTATTTTAGCAATTTGAAATCGCAATCCGAAATCGTTCTCCCCTCCTATTGGCGACTGTAACTTTGTCAGCGCCTAGTAAAGGTTTTTTTTTTTTTTTTTTTTTTTTTAGAAAAAAGAAGTATTTGTTGTTTGTTGGCATATCTTTTTCTTTTTTTTTTTTTTTTACTCGATTTCGCAACCACAGTTTTTTTCCCCTAATTTTCCAAAAAACAAAAGACAATAAACAAGACGCATGTACAGGAAAACAAAAAAGTAGTTTCAGAAACAGTTACATATAGTTATTAGACACGTAGTAGGTGATGGACAAATGAGGGCACATCTCTATTATGACGCAGAAGTAATATAGAAAACTATTACCAAATGGCATAACATTTTTTTTTATAGAGATGCCTATGGATGGACAATTTCACTTCGCAATGGAGAGACTATCACACCACACCGTCCGTTCTGGCAACATGATGTCTACGCACATAAGGCTTGAATTACATACATAAAGGCATATATTTTTTTCCATGTTATCTCGAATTCATGGGTTTTCCCTACAGTTGCTGATAAATATTTTTTTCTGTTCTTACCCTTATATTTAAACTATTGATGAAACTGGGCATTGTAGGGTTCAAATTGTGTAACTTGCTTTTATAGATGAAAAAATCTGGCAAATGGTAGTATGAAATCTAAAGGCCTCTCTGTTATTACCTTTTCTACACAACCAAACAAGATTAGTTGCTCATTTAATATAAGTCTTAGAGAATGGGGACATTTATTCCATAAAACAGATTCTAAGTCATTCCAGAAATTTTGAATTACAATGCAATTCCAAAACAAGTGCTGAATTGTCTGCATTTCTGAGTTACAGAAATTACATTGTGGGGAGTCTGTGAGTTTACACATGTGAAGAAACTTTTGTGTGGAAAGAGTACGGTGTGCACGTCTGAACTGGAACCATCTCAGTTAGTATCTGTAGTAATTTTAAGAGGTTTTAAAAGATATCTTTCCACTTGAGTCCAGTATACAGACGTTCCCACTTAATCACTGCTGCTGGTATAATTTTAGAACAAGTAGGATCGATTTAACTACTTTGTTATCTTTCTGGGTCAAGGTCTATGCTTTATTTTCCTCATCAATAACATGTGCTATGTCTTCTCTGTAATTGAGAATTTCTTGATATTTTCTAATGGCTCTGATGATTCCCTCATATGCTAAAAAAAAGTTTTTGTAACGTTTGAGTATTTTACCTTAAAATCATTAAAGGACAGAAAATTTCCATTTTGCATCCATTACATGATTAACTTTTGTTACGCCTGCTTCTATCCATTCGTTCATGTAGATCACCTTATTGTCGCTTGTTATATTCACATTATAATAAATATATTCTGACAGAAATTCTTTTATATCTAAAGGTTTACACTTTGGGCAGAACTTTTTATAGTGTCTAACAACATCAAGCCAGAATGATTATCGAGTCGTCGGAGTAACACATTAGCGTACTCACCTCCGAGCTTTTTCATTTGTTTCATGGCTGGATACAAAGTATATATGAAACTACTAAATTCTGATTCTGGAATATTTACCGTCTTAACCAGCTAATCTTCAGAGTCTCTAGTAGTATAAATATGCTACTCATTTTTAGTCCTCCATTTTCATATTCTTGATAAATTACTGATTTCTTTATCTTATTGTGTTTCCCATTCCATAAGAACTGAAACATTTCAGTTTCGATTTCCTTCAAAAGTTGGCTTGGGGGTCGGAAGATTAAGAAACAGATAGGTAAACTGAGAAAGAAGGAACATTTTTAATATTGCGATTTTTCCCGAAAGGAGTTAGATTTTTTCTTTTTCATTGTTTTAAGATTTCTGCACGGCTGAAAGCTTTTGACTGTAATTTATTTCAACAATGTGGTCTGTATTAGTGGAAAATTTTATGCCAAGAACCTGAAGATACCAGGATACCATTGGAAGTTCCTGTCCCTAAAGTATCGAATTTGACTATTTTTTCTACTTCCAATCCACACTCGTTGGGTTTTATCACTATTCATTTTCAAGCCTGACATCTGTGCTATTTAACAAGGATATCTACAGTTGCCTTCAGAGACTGTTCAGAACCATCAAGTAGCAGAGAAGTATCGTCTGCAAACTGTGACAGGAGAAATTCTATGTTTTGTTATGCTAATGCCTTTAGCATCTTTACTTTTTCGATTCATCAGTGATAAAACCTCTGTGCACATTAAATATAAGTAGGGAGAAAGCGGGTCCCCCTGTCTGCACCCTCTTTCAAGTTTAAAGCGGGCAGAATACTGACCATTTACCAGAACGCACGATGTGGTATTCATATACAATGTTCGAAACCACTGAACAACTCGGTCCAAAATTAAAAATATTCAAACATTTTTCAATAAAGACCCAAGAGACACTGTCAAATGCTTTCTCAAAATCAATCAGCATTAAGAGACCAGGAATGCTGTGTTTTTTTTTCAGTGTAAAGCATAATATCGTATAGCAACCATATATTTTGTCCAATGTAACGACCTTTGATAAAGCCCTTCTGACAGACATTTATAATGCTTGGCAAGACTTTTTGTAATCTTGCAGATATGCAAGCAGAAGCTATTTTATAGGAAACATTTAACAGGGGTATTGGGTGCCAATTTTTTTTATGAATTGTTTGGGTTTTTCCTCTTGGGTAAACACACAATGATTCCTTGTTTTTGTGAGACTGAAAGTTGCCCACAGTCGTAGCCTTGAATTAACTGATCTGACAAGAAAGTGACCAAGGTCTACAAAGAAGAACCTAAAGAATTCAACAGTGAATCTGTCTGACCCAGGACGTTTGTCATTTTGCTTTTTTTTTTCAGTGCTTTTGCAGCCTCACTGTACGTGAGAGGTCCTTTAATGCTCTCTCTCGCATCACAAGTTATTGCTGGGGCATCTGGCAAAACATGGTTAAGGTTAATATCATTAACCTCTCTGTAACTGTACAAATTCTGATAAAAGGTTTGAACCTCTGACAAGATTGTATCTTGGTCTGATATTTTATCACCATTGCCATTGTCGAGGTGACTCATCGATTTGTCTACAAAATTTCTTTTTTCTAGGTTGCTAAAATATTTGCTGTTTTTTCACCATCTTTCAACCATCTAATTTTTGCTTGTACAGCTATCCCTTCCATCTTTTTGTTTCTTACTGTCTGCAGTTCATTTCTTAATTCTTCTAGTACTTGTATGTTATCTTCACTTATATTGCCCTCCAAGGTTTGTATTTCTTTTGTGAGATTACCTTCCCTTTCTTTCTCAGTTTTTCCTTTGCGTGAAGAATAGGCAATAGTTTCCCCCCCGTATTTCCCATCAAAAGCACTTCGAAAAAAAACAATTGTTCGTTAATCTGAAATTGTAATTCATTATTTGGAACATTACTAAGTTCTTCAGTATTATAAACTGGTAATGCATTGTTTTTTTACCTCCAAAATTTTCTGTGTTATTTGCTATGTATGTATGTATCATCTTTGAGAAGTGTATTGTTAAATTTCCAAAACAGTCTACCCTTTTGAACTGATCTTTTCTCAACACCAGTGAAACTAAAGAATGGTCAGATCGGTAGCCAGTATCTACAGTTGCATCTCTTATCTCTGATATGAGTGTCTTGGAAGTTAGGAAGTAATCAAGCCGGCCTTGTTTTATTGAGTTAAATTTACGCCATGTGTACACCCTTTTCATTGGATAAAGATTCCTAAACACATCAATTAAATCATACGTGGCTATCATGTCAAGAATTTTCTTTCGTGTTTAGGTCAGTTGGTAACGCTTGAATAATTGCGCACATCAGTCTTGAGATCGAGGGCACAATTCCAGTCTCCAGCTGCAATAACAAAATCATTATCTATTTCCTCAATTTTTTTGTACTATTCTCTCAAAGAACTGTAGGTTATCCTCACTGCTTGGGCCATATACATTGACTAGTGTGATACGTTTATTTAAGAACTCTATATCCATTACAATGAAGCAACCCCCAGGATCCCTGAATATTGTATACACATTTATATACAAAATTGTTATTAAACAGAATACCAACACCATTTTTTAATGTTTCAGTACCTGATAACCAAAGTTATAACCCCAATTAGCTCTTATACAGTTTTCATTGGCTTCCTTTAAATGTGTTTTCCTGTAAAAAGTATATGCTAGCCTTACGTTTGCGAAGACAATCAAACATCTCTTCTCTTGTTAATGTCATTTAAGCCATTGCAATTTAAAAGTGCAAATTTTGAAATCATCGTGTTTGTTCATTATTCTATCAGCTATATTTGCTTTTTTTTCAAATCAAACTTTCAAATACACACACACACACACAACACACACACACACACACACACACACACACACACACACACACACACACACACACACACACACACACACAACACACACACACACACTCATATATATATATATATATATATATATATATATATATATATATATATATATATATATATATATATATACTTATATGAAAAAGTGAGGTAAGCAAACAATCCAACTTCCCCCAAAATTCCATATTCAGTTGCATACATACATAAAAAGCTGTTTTCAACTGAATATCTTCACTACTTTGAGCTTCCAACACCCGCTCAGTATGCCATTTGGACAATGAACATTCATATATTCAAAACCGTAATGAATCATTACAAAACACCTGGAAAAAAGAATAAAGGTCTCAACATAGACAAGACAATTAAATATATTCAATGAATAAAAACTGTAAATTAGATTGAACTGCATACACATATCGGAACGACAATGGAACTTAATCAGAACGAAAAATGACTGATGAAAGCTGTCAAAAAAAAAAGGAACAGTCAGCAGCAGCCGACAGAACGACAACAGAGAAACGTATCTGTGTGCAAGCATATCACCCATGAAGATGTCAGTACAATTTAAATTTGCGGTTGTGTATACCTGTGTGTGTGTGTGTGTGTGTGTGTGTGTGTGTGTGTGTGTGTGTGTGCGCGCGCGCGCGCGCGCGCGCGCGCGCGCGCGCATGTGTACACGTGCATGTGCCCGTGTGCTTGTTGGGTGCGTCATGTGAGTGTGCACACACATGGCAGCACATATTAGTTTCCGCTTGGGGCCGTATAGTCAACCAATGTGTGTGCTTGTGTTTGGGCATGTCTTGTAACTTGATAGTGTGATAGGAGGAAGCTGTTTATAGAAAGTATGAATAGAAAGAAGGAAAAAAATATGTTGTTGATGAGTGATCGGAAAAAGAGGTGGCTTAACTAGTTCATGACTTTATGATGAAAAAAATGTTTTGTTTATTCAAATGTAATGATATCGAAAGTAAGCTCCGGAAGTGAGTGATGAAACTATCGTGTATTAATGGTTGTGATATGTATTGAAACCATCCTTTCATATGAATAATGAATATCCATTTGTTGATAAACCAGAGTGTGTGGAAATCATTCCAGTTAGATGTAGTGGTTATGTGAAATGATAAAAGCATTCTTGTCGTGATGGAAGAGACATGAAATGATAAGAATATTCTTATCCTGATGAAAGAGACGAAAGGAAATCGTTTCTTACATGCAATGATTATATTCTTGNATAGATGAAAACAGGTTTGACAAAAGAATCAATGGTGATTAAGGGTAAATGGTACAAAGGGTAGGAATAAGAGGGAGGAGAGAAAAAATATGTTGTTGATGAGTGATCAGGAAAAGGAGGTGGCTTTAACTAGTTCATGCCTTTATCTAGAGTGGACAAAAAAAGTGTGTTTGGAGTTGATGGGCAGGAGGGCTGTGATCATGGTACATTATCGACAAATACTGGCTGCGCAGGAAAGTAGGATGAAAGAGGTGAACGGTATCGTTTAGATTAATGTAGGTGAAAGTAGTTTTATTAGGGAAAACCAGTGGGGCTCTTGGTGCACCAATAGGAAAAATAGAGAAATGACAGATAGTTCCGATGTTGTGGGTAGATAGACGCAGTCAAGGAAAAGAGATGTTGGGAATAGGAAATCACACCAACAAAAATCCGTTAGATTGGGGAGACTGATGGGTGGTTATTGAATGCACAAGCATTCTTGTCGTGATGGAAAGACATGATGATTCCGAAAAAGAGAGTGTTCTATTGTGATATTGTTTGGGAATGTATGGATTTTTGCTATGGGTATTTTCCCCCAAGTTCTGGTGAAATATAAAGTAACTGTTGGTTATGAATATGATTGAAAACCATGACGAATGATAGCAACGTTATAGTAGGCTAGATAATCAAAGTAGTTATCAGTTCCCCCAGGTAGAGTCGTTGTCCTGGTTTGACTGGGAACTGGCTGCCACTGCTAGAGGGTCTGGTGCGTAGCAAAGGTCTGCCCTTGTCTCCACCCTGCTGAGGGGTGGAAAGGTCGACGAGGGAGTCGACAGTAAACCGTCCCTGCCACTGCGCCCGGGTCTGGGGCGTAGCCGAGATCTGCCCCTTGTCTCCACCCTGCTGAGGGTGTGGAGAGGTCGACGTGCCAGTTGTGCCAGAGCCGCCGCTGCTGTCAAGCCGGAGCCGCCGCTTTTGAGGTATTTGAACCAGCGATCTGTTGGGCCAGTCGTACCAAAGCCGTCGCTTCTGCTGTGCCAGGACCGTCGCTTTTGTGTTGTCAACATCGGGTCTGTGTGTGGAACCGCAGCTTTTGTGTTTGGAGCCGTCGCTACTGTTATGGACAGAGCCACCGCTTCGGTTCTGTGGAAACTCTGCGAGCTGCTGCTCGTGACTGTGTGTCGCAGGAGATGACTTCCTTTACAGCGGTCTTCGTGAGAGACTTTATAGACAACTGAGAGTTGTCGAGTTGAGCCAGATGTGGTCAAAAGAAATTAATTTGTATTTGCCTTACATGCACGCCTAAAGTTACGGCATGCGTGAATATTCTGTCTTATTGATATTGTTGTATATTGGCGTGTTTTTTGTGTATTTGCATATAGATGGCTTGAGCAGCTTAAAAAAGAAACGGTGACTTGTTGCCTGGCTGTCCATGTTTCGAATGTGTGTGTGTGTGTGTGTGTGTGTGTGTGTGCGTGTGTGTGTGTGTGTGTGTGCGTGTGTGTGTGTGTGTGTGTGTGTGTGTGTGGTGTGTGAATTTAAAA
Source organism: Conus betulinus (assembly GCA_016801955.1). Lineage (NCBI taxonomy): Eukaryota > Metazoa > Mollusca > Gastropoda > Neogastropoda > Conidae > Conus > Conus betulinus. The sequence goes on from JADBJO010008823.1 coordinate 66,017, forward strand.
TCGTACACGCATCCGAATTTCTGTAAGTCAGACAAACAGACACACCCTGTAACAAGTACAGACTCCAACTTCCATTTAACTATTGGAACATACCTGACCACCAGCGACGACCTGCCTTGAGTCTCCCTTTGGCTCGTCTGGACAAGCTGCTCGGCCGATAGCTCTTCGGAGACTGAAGGGAAATCCTCGCTCACTCGACTAACACAAACCGCAGATGAGTAGCTATCAGGTAAAACAGGTCAACCGGTTTTTTCAGGTTTACTTGTCCCGGTTCAACTGTCCCTAAACTTTGGAACCAGACGAAGTATGCTCCGTCACACACACACACACACACACACACACACACACACACACACAGAGCAATAAACTGACAAGTAAAAAGAGGCACATACCTTGCTTTGAAGAAATTCGGGGCCACTTCCATTCCCTTCAAAGCAGGATCAGATGTCTCCCATATCACAGCTGGAAGCACCTCTTTCTGTATTGTTCGTTGATGACTCGAGAACCTGACAGAGTCGGTACTTCTGCTAAAAGACGACTGCGTACGGAGAAGACCATTATGTGGTGTGCTGAGCATGCCAGGATGGCTACAGTTCTCATTCTGACAAATGATAGCACTTGTTGCATTATCACTGCCTGAATCGGAATGAACACAAGTGTGCAATGTTGCCCACATCAAGAGAGAGTACAGTGTGACGCCGTGGAATCTGTAAACTACACACATTGTTGATGCTGAATGAATGGTGCTTTGTTCTGTGAACATTGCTGTGTCCTGGCTTTGTGTGTTGTAATCATTTTCCAAGCAAAGCCTGTCGTTGCAAGGTCATGCACGTATTTGTCTATCCTTTTGGTAAGATTTCTTTCCCTTAGAAATATGAAAGAAGGCACCAGTTACATTTTGTCTACCCCATCCCCTTTCAATTTTTTGTTTATTTATCTCTATTTCCATGTTTCTTTCATTCAAGATGTTTTAATTTCCGTCTACAATTGAGAGAGAGAGAGAGACGCATGTACGCACGGACGCACTCATGCACGCAGGCACACGCGCTCGAACGCGCATGCGTACACACACACACACACACACACACACACA
>JADBJO010008823.1:72109-77109 GCA_016801955.1 Conus betulinus
CGGCTACCCACAGTTGAACTACATTGCCAAGCTGAAAGACGGAATAATTCAAAGACTCTAATAGATTTTAAAGAAAACGGCAAAATGTTTGCAGAATGACGAACTGTTTTAGAAAGAAACAAGTAATAATAGATCGCAAATTTACATTGAAATCATATGCCGATCTCTTCTTTCAGTTTCTCTGATTATGTTTTTTGTCGCTAATCGGAAAATTTTATTCTTTATTTATGGCGTAGCGGTTTATGAAGCTTATGCGTTGGCAATTACATTGCATGGCAAAGTATTTAATATTTTTTTTTTTTATAACAAGATCCGCGTGTGCCTGTTCGTATATAGAACCGTGTGACAAAATGAAAACTTGAGCATTACTTTTTCTGCATTGTACTTGAATATTCTTAAAGAATATTTGATAGAAAACGGATGCCTCCTGTTTAATATTCGTTTCCGACATTATGAATGCAGACCAGGATATTTTAAAATTTGTCTGTCCCGTAATTTAACGAAGATATCATCCTTGTATCTGGTAACAAAGGAACTCCACACAAACATCTTAAAGATCAGCAGGAACCAAGGAACTCCACACAAACACATCTCAGGGACCAGCAGGAACTCCACACAACACATCTCAGGGACCAACAGGTACTCCACACAAACATCTCAAGGACCAGAAGGAACTCCACACAAACATCTCAGGGACTAGCAGGAACTCCACACAAACATCTCAGGGACCAGCAGGAAGGAACTCCACACAAACATCTCAGGGAACCAGCAGGAACTCCACACAAACATCTCAGGGACCAGCAGAACTCCACACAAACATCTCAGGGAACCAGCAGGAACTCCACACAAACATCTCAGGAACCAGCAGGAACTCCACACAAACATCTCAGGGACCAGAAGGAACTCCACACAAACATCTCAAGGACCAGAAGGAACTCCACACAAACATATCAAGGACCAGAAGGAACTCCACACAAACATATCAAAGACCAGAAGGAACCAAGGAACTCTACACAACATCTCAAGGACAGAAGGAACCAAGGAACTCTACACAAACATCTCAAGGACAGAAGGAATCAAAAATACTCCACACAAACATCTTAAGGACCAGTTGGAACTCCTCACAAACATCTCAAGGACCAGAAGGAACCACAATACTCCACACAAACATCTCAAACCATAGGAACCAAGGAACTCTACACGACCAGTAGGACCAGTAGGAACCAAGGAACTCTACACAAACATCTCAAGGACCAGGAGCAGGCTCTACCTTATTGCGGCAGTCAATGTGAAGAGAGAGACTGGATGGACCTGTCAGCGGAAAAGGACAACTGGAAGACAACAACACGCAGAGGGGCAGAATCCTTCAGGACAACCTCCAGGGAGGCCGTTGAAGTCAAAGGAAGATGGCAAATGGTGTCGACTGTGCAGGCGTGGTCTTATCAAGGTTTTCTATGCCTCGCGTGGCGGAGAGAGTGCATTTCACCGACCTCATGGACTAATTTCATTCCACCTGGTCTTCGAAGAATCTGCCACCGCCGTCATAAACAGAAAGCACCAGTTTACTGCTAGTTCCTTTTAATATTGTCAGAATGGCGATTAGAGGTCAATGTGTAAATGGTTAAAGAGACTGTTTTTCAAACCTAAAAAGAAAAGAGAAATGTATATTTGTATAACAAAATGCTTTTCTCGTTATTTCTTTAGACATTCAAGCTCAAGGTTTAACCAAAATAAAAGATTAAAAAGGCCGAAGCTACGTGATTTAGGGCAAGACAATATGTTAATGTTTTGGTTATCAAAATATTCCATACTTAAAGATCTACCTAAAATATTCCATACATCAAAGTCTACCTGACTCTGATTACATTTGATTAATAAGCTTGATTTGTCCAATACTGTAGAATGGATCAATTCGAAATATGGAATCGACGGGAAAATTGAAATGTCTATACTGCACGTATTTTTTTTTTTACATCGAGGCAATGGAACAATAATAAAAAAAAAAATAATAGAACGCTGCTTCCTACCACATGGACAACAGTTAAGTCACTCTTCGTTCTTTGTTTGTACTGTCCTAAATGTTAAATGTGATGTGTGTGTGTGTGTGTGTGTGTGTGTGTGTGTGTGTGTGTGTGTGTGTGTGTGTGTGTGTGTGTGTGTGTTTTGTTTTTTGTTTGTTTTGTTTTTTTGTTTTTTTTTTTTCCCGAAGAAGACCCAAGAGGTCAAAATGCACCGTGTCTTGTTCTGTGCTTTGTTTTGTCGATGTCCTTGGCGGTAACTAACCCCCTCTCTTTCTAAATTTTGCTTCGTTCTCCGCCGTCAGTCACACTCCATTTTGAAGCAATGGAACAGTAGTTTGTTTTGGGTGAAAGAGAAAAATACCCACTCGCCGTAAGTAGTTGGCCTGGGAATATTCACATTTTGGGGTAGTCAGTTAGCTCGCACATGATACATTTTCTTACCAAATGCATAACGTTTCAAAGGGAGAGTCTTTTACCAAACTTTCGTAAAAATCATCATAAAAGTATGAATCGAGTTTTCATCTTTGGTAATAATATTTGAAATCCCAGTTTACCATCCAAACTTCTTTTGAATAAATTACCAGATAAGTATAATCATGTTAATGGAAATTTGCTTTAGTTTTACCTCTAAGATTGAAACAAAAAAAAAAAGTTGACAGTATATGCTTTTGACAGAGTTTGCATGGACTTATAATAAAGTTGGTGATGCATTCCACTATCTGTTTTATCCTCGTGAAGATACAGTAAGATGTCATCAGTATGCTCAAAAACAATATCTGAAATACATTCGATTGATTTCAGTTTGCTACCAGACCTTCGGGCAACTTCCTGCTTAAGTTATACTGTAAGATGTCATCAGTATGCTCAAAAACAATATCTGAAATACATTCGATTGATTTTAGTTTGCTACCAGATCTTCGGGCAACTTCCTGCTTAATTTCATCGAAGCTAGTGAAACAGAGCAAGATGAGTTAATTATATACAGATCAAAGCTGCGTGATGAAGGTGACTGCTTAATATGTATCAGCACTATGTTTGGATGCTTTGAACACTGTCATTCCTGCAGCTACTCGTGTTCACGGTCTTATGAAGTTAGGTAAGTTACTCATCGTTACAAAAATTTGCCTTTTGATCATCATCCTGCATGTCTTAAAATCGGTGTGAACAAACTGTTTAGTGGTAGCGTGTGTGTGTGTGTGTGTGTGTGTGTGTGTGTGTGTGTGTGTGTGTGTGTGTGTGTGTGTGTGTGTGTGTGTGTGCGTGTGTGTGTGTGTGTGTGTGTGTGTGTGTGTGTGTGTGTGTGTGTGTGTGTGTGTGTGTGTGTGTGTGTGTGTGTGTGTGTGTGTGTGTGTGTGTGTGTGTGTGTGTGTGTGTGTGTGTGTGTGTGTGTGTGTGTGTGTGTGAAAGACAAAGAGATGAGCCAGAGAGAACAAAGCAGCGGTCTATTATGAAATTGTCTCTATGATAAAAAAACAACAACAAATGAACAAATTAATAAATGAATTGATAAGTAAATAAATAGGTAGCTTAATCAGTAAACAGAGAGCAACAAAAAATAAGTGAACAAATAAACAAATAAATGGATAATAAGTAGTGAACTGAGAAACAAATAGATAAACAGATAACTAACTAAATGAATGTGCGACATTGCACTTTCATTTGAAATGGTGTGTGTGTGTGTGTGTGTGTGTGTGTGTGTGTGTGTGTGTGTGTGTGTGTGTGCGTGTGTGCGCGAGAGGCGCGAGTGTGTGTGTGTGTGTGTGTCTATGTGTGTGAGAGAGTGTGTGTAGAGAGAGAGAGAGAGAGAGAGAGAGAGAGAGGGTTGGAAAAAGAGAGAACAAAGCTGTATTGTAACATGACATTGTCTTGCTGTTGTAGTCATATAAGCGCCCGCACCACATCCAGAGAGTCTCAAAGAAAGGTGAAAGGTTCAATTGCAGCATAACGTCTTAACCACTAGAAATGGATTACAAATACAAAAGAGCACATCGATTTAAAAAAAAAAAAAAAAGAAAGAAAGAAACGAACAAACATAAAAAAAACATAACGCGCGCAGATGTCGAACCCAGCATACCTTCCGCATTTTTCAGAGTACTAACGACAGCATGCAAACAGCCTTTGTTTTATTCATGAGCAAGTTTAATCACTGGGACACAAACGCAACAGTACAGTAGAGAGATAGAAAACAAATTCGGTTGTAGTGAGCTGTCCCCTACTGATCAGTAAGGTTTTTGATTTTGTTGATGTATTTTATTTCATTCTGTTTGTTTTAACTGTAAAATAAAAAGAACAAGACATTAGTGTCTGTCTCCTCAGCGACTGTCATCCAGGTTCTCCAAAGAAAAGTATCAATGCAAACATAAACAAGAACATCCGTTGAAGAGTCAATTGTGTACCTGTGCGCGTGTTACATTAAACTACATGGAAGTATCTTCGTAAAACATATTTTCTTAAATGACGACGTAATCTTCACGAGACTCTTACAGTCGGCAATTTACACAGACAATTAAGATGTGATATGCGAAAAACATCATCATCATAACAACAGCAGCAGCACGACAACGACAACAACAACAACAACAACAACAACAACAAAACAGATGTAAGTGTCCAGTGTGGTAAGTGCAGGTTGAATTATCATATTAGCCTTTTTTTTTTACCTGCAAGTAGTTCAAATCAGAATGTTTAACTATTGTTGTATATCTGTATAAGTATATGCTGGTTGTACGGATGTAGCGTGGGATTTGTGCTCTTAAAAGTTCACACAATTAAAGGTGACAGGATAAAATTTTTTAAGAAGAAAAAATTCCTAGAGTGTCACATATAACGTGTCACATCATAATATAAGAGGCTCAGACAGCATTTCTCACGGAGCTGCATGTTCGACTTAACAGTACCTTCAATGGAAGAATGGAAAACATTCGATGTGAAAAATGTCTCGCGATATTTACGTGCGTGTGTGTGTGTGTGTGTGTGTGT
>JADBJO010008823.1:79609-90957 GCA_016801955.1 Conus betulinus
CGCGCGCGCACACACACACACACACACACACACACACACATGCGATACATTCATGCGAAAGATATGCCTAAATACATTTACATCACGCGCCGTGGCGAAGTGATTAGTGCAGCAGGCGCTTGGCCATTCAGTTGTTGGCTTTTCCTACCCCGACCAACTCCTACCCAGAGTTTGCTATGGGATCAACTGGGAAGACTGGGACCAAACAGTCGAGTTTCATCTACTTAATGCGGAAGTCTCACGAGAGTGTTGCTTAAATTTCCAGACAAATACTGCAGGTGCCTGTATCTCTCAGGTTTGGTTGACGCCGAATATATAATGAAAGTAAGTTAAAGTAGAGCCCTGTCATGAGGAAGAAATGCCACACAGATGATGAGACAGGAAAAGAAAACAATAGCTACAATTGCATTAACTTGGATAAACTCGAAAATGCCTTAAAGGAACTGTATAACATTAAAGACGCAAGCTGCTGATATTTCAATTCCTAAATAACAAATGGTGAACGTCTGATAACCACTGGGGAAATACATGCTGAAATGAAGACTGTCGAAAGGTTGTAGATGACAAAAAGAAAAAGATGTGTGATACAAATAATCAATAGAGTGACATCAAGACATCGACCTATGGGAAATGCGAACCATCCTAGTGACAACAGCACAGGTCAAGCACAGTTTTAGTGAACATTCTGTACAAAACGAGTTCATAGTCACAACGATCTGCAAACAGCCTGGACAGAATTCAACGATTCTGTGCATGGCGAGTGAAGAGAGGTGCGGTATTGCAGGGGCATGCTACTCACTCGCTCTTCGTTCAGTCTGTGTCATCACAGCAGTTGGCAATTATGAGCACCCATGAAAAAAAAGAAACTTTTTAAATCTAGACCGTACAAACCCTCATTTAACCATCACATAAAGAGAGTATTGTTGTTCAACTGAATTGAATTGTCGACCGATTCTATCGGCTGGTGCTATTGATCAAACTGTGTGGGTGGAATGCGTTGCATCGTAGCTTTCGAGTTAGAGGGAGCAGCAAGGGTTCAGTATGGCGTGCCATTTGCGTCAAAAAGGCTAGATACTTTACAGGCAAAGGTGGTAACAAAAGGAAACCTTCCTCCTCAAGTGATAGCTATGTCCTGAATCGAATCCAGACCCGAATGTAACAAAGAAAAAACAAAGACAGGACAGTGAATCCAGCTGTGACAACATAGTGTTAGAGGAGACACTTCGTGACATGAACAGTAGATTGTTAGATATGGCGGAAAGGCTAGCTAATCTTGCGAGGAAAGACGAAAGACGATATCAGAAGTTTACAGAACGAAAAACTTTCCTCAGAGTTGGATAAACTAAAAAGAGAAAATGAAGACCTCCATTCAATGGTGAATCAGACTGTGCAGGAGAACTCCAATATAAAAAACTGAGTTAAACGATCACGAACAGTATAACAGACTGTGGAATGTCCGTGGTTATGGGGTGAGAGAGGGGCAGGCACAGACTTTGGAGAACTGCATACAAAAGTGTGTTGGTGTATTCTCGGAGAAGATGGGCGCGTGGCAGTCAGCGATAAGGATATCGAAATCGCCCATCGTACAGGCAAGCCGGGGGGAAGCAGACCGAGGCCTATTATTGCCAGGTTCTTTTCACGGAGACTACGTGGGCAGCTGCTGTTGAACAGACGTAAGTTAAAACAGTCCGGTGTATCTGTTGGAGAGGATCTTACGTACCAGAATTATAGACTATTAAGAAGAGAGCCACCGACCACTCGGCGACGCTTGCTGCGTGGTCCTCCAGTGGAAAGATCCTGGCAAAAATGAAAAATGGACAAACAGTGAAAATTAATACAAACACAAACATTGATGAAGTGTTTTCACGGGCGATGTCATCACAAAAAATAGCTGTGTTAGATTGAAAATTAAAGGTTCGATGTCCTTCCCTGAAGACTGTTATTTAGTGGAGTGGAAACCATTTTTTAACAAAGCAAGTAGACCCTCCCCTATTGGAAAATAAGAACTTGAACATTCCCTCTATGTTCATGGGCTTAGTCATGAGTATGTTCATGAACATTCTCTTCATGTTGCAGAATATGCCAAAACAAATTTTCCTTGTTGTGTGAAACTGTTACTGGAGATTTAGCTGGATAATTTGGTGTTGCTTGCGCTCCTCCACTCTCTGTTCGTTGTTCTCTGCTGTGCCCCCTGCCCGCTTTCCGTTCTGCCACTTCAGTTCTCACGTTCCTGCCCCCCCCCCCCCCCCCTCCCCCAACTCAATTTGTACAATTTTTCTGTAAAAATTTTGGTGTCATCCTTCGTAAGTTTGGCCGGTAGGCATTGTGTATTTGGACGGGCTTGATGACTTTTTTTTCTAAGCTTTAAATGTGTGCAGAAAACTTCTTTCTTTTCTGTCACCCAGTGTATGGAGGAATCGGAAATATTTATTGTATCGATCTTTGTGCTTGATCCTTACAATGCATATTTGAATGTAATACTCGGTGTTTGCTCCAATGTGAAATGCCTCAGGACATTGACTATGCTCTCTTTTCTTGTGTTTTATTCCATTGTGTGTTTAAGTATTGATGTCTCAGTCATTACCTAATGTCATAACCACTAGGAAGGCTTTGAGTTTGTTTACATTGTCAATTGCAGGGGTGGCGGTGTGTGTACATGCTGGCCCACCCGAACGTCAGTGTGCAGCTAATTCTATAAGCTGCATGACTGTTGACCATGACTGTTTAGTGATTCGCCCTGCATTACCATCCATCCTTGTGACAGAAAACGCATCGGCTCCATCCCTTTTCCGTTTCATGATATTACACCAGCAGTAGACAATACAAGCATTAGAACCCCTTTCACTAGCACAACGGACAGTGTAACCCAAACAGATAACATTAACAATCATTCTGGAGATAGCACACCAACACCAAAGACTGACACTAGGGAAGACGACAACAAATCAGTGACAGATGATGACAACCACCCAGCAACTGGCTTAGACAAATCACTAGAGGCTAATGGCCCCTTGAGCAAAAGCTGTGTGACAACTGACAACAAAACCACAGTGACTACATCAAACGACACAGACGATTGTGACCGCTCAGTGATAGGGACTGACACACCAACACTGACAACTCCCACAGATTGTAGCTGTAGTCATGACGACTGTGTGCCTAAGGAAGAATTCCTTAGGATCACTCAGTCCCTCCGTGACGAAATCTTTGCCCTCAGATCAACACTACAGGAAACCAGACAGACCTTCAAAATAGAGCTCGACGCCCTATCTACCCAACTCAGGCACATGACTTCATCTGACAATGACAAATCGTCCTCTCGCAAAAACATAACAACCAATAAAAAAATCTAAATGTAAATCACATTCAAACTCCTCCGCCACCCAACAAAAGCAACCTCTCCATCCTCCCCAGACACAAAACAAACACACCCCCTACTCTCACTGCAGACCACATACAGGATGCACCACACCCCTTCTGCCCTACTAACAAAACTCACAGTGACAAAATACAGGACAACTCATCGCCACAGTGTGAGAAACCCTCTAACACATATCCAACCACTACCTGTTTGTGAGAAGACACCTCTCCCTGAAAAATTATCTCCCCAATGTGTCCCTCCCCACCCTCTTCAAAAGGTTTCCATTGATAGACAGACCTCTACAATACTTTTGAGTGACTGCACCCTGAGAGATATTGATATCCCAAGGGCCAGCGATCAGTTAGAGTGTGCCGACAATCTGACGATAACCAGCCTGACTCAATGGCTTGCAAAGCAGACACCAACCCACAAGATGATGCAGGCTACCTTCCATGTGGGGGCTGATGTCGGCAGCGAGCTCTTAGCATCAAAGCCAGCTGGTTCAATATCAACGCAGCAGTGGCGAGAGCTTATTGTGCAGTGCCACCGAGTCTTCCCCAAAGCCCAACTACAGGCCTCTGCAATTATCCTGGCGAGAGGGCGGCACCCTCTGAACACCATCATACTCCCCAGCAACGACAACCTTCAGGAGGCCTGTTCAGCAATGGGGATTAAATCTATCAGCCATTGCGCCACCTTCACCACTCAGCGCGGTGCCCGGAGACTGGCTTTGTACTACAACTCTACACAACCCAGCAGGAAGGGAGTGGAATGTGTGACACAAAACCTCTTCCCCCCTAGACGACAGGCCCTCCTACCCACCCCTACATGCCACATGTCTCGTGTTACCAGAGACGTGAAGGAAAGGGACCGCCAACACTGACGTCACTCATGCGGTTCGCCTATTGGCGATGTGCCGTCCGAGGCCCGAGGCAATACGGGTGCATGCTTCATTTCCGGTTTCGATTTTCAAAATGGAAGACTTCGACATCGGTAAGACATTGTTAGGCATTGGTAAGATTTTTCAGTTTTATATTCATTTTTGATTGTTCCACTGAAGACTGTTAATACTTAACTCAGTAAAGTTGTGGTATGAGTTAAATGTTCAATACAATAAAATATGTATGGCAAGGGCAAAATTCAAGTTGTAAACACTGCCACTGTGACTCGTGTGAACGGTGACGAAGAAACTGACTTGGGTGCCTGACTGATTTCAAGTCAGATGCCTTAGCTTGTAGATCAGTGTTAGGCCTTTATTTATGCCTTCATTTTTTTTTTAAATTCCAATAGTGGCAATATGCATAGTGTTGCAGCCACTATAAAAGATACCATGTTCATTTGTGACATATGTGTGTGTGTGTGTGGTGTGGGTGTACATGTGTGTGTATGCTAAGTGCAATTGTGACGACTGAGAGGTCTAAATCATTTCATATCATTGTGATTTAAAGTAATCAAAAGGAAGTACAATTTCACTTTGCAGTATACTTGTGTTTTACAAGCTTGATCATTTTTTCTGCAGCTTTTTAAATTCATCAACTCATTATCTCATGACTTTTGGTTTACAAAAGCAATATCATTGTATTACAATTTTTTTTATGCCATCTTGTTCATCCACACACACATTTGTTTTCTGTATATGGGTTTCACTTTTTGTAATCATGAATAAAGACAGTTTATGAACAGTATTGAAATGTTGCATTCATTATTGAAATGTTGCATTCATCATTTCTTTTTCTTTTCTCAGAAAGAATGTGGTGAACACTTGCTTTCCAATGATCTTTGGGAACATGATCCAGAGACAAACAAGCCTACTCCTGCAACTTCAGCTGGTAGCATTATCTTGGTAAGAAAAGCTGTCATTCTCACGACTGTTGTGGAAAATAAAGGATAGTATACCATGAGAATGCATGTAAATGTGAGGACTCTTGTTCGCTGTTTTATATTTTATTGAAAGATGGTATTTATCCTTGGTTTAATCTCGTGTTAGTATTAATTCATTTGAGCGTTTACAAATACATTCACATTGACTGAGTACATAAATGTGTAAATTAGCATGTTTTCACTGTATACACATTTGTTATGAACTTGTTAGAAAACTTTTGTTATTATCACGCTGATAGCAGTGATACTCTTTTTTTTTCAATCCCCATTGAACTGGCCCAATTCACCCCATTAAAAGTTATGAAGGTGTCCTGAATGGTTGAAATGAAGTTTGTGAATTGATTCAGATTTGCTTGTGAATCATTGAACTGGAACTTTAATACTGTTGTCAGTGAGATGCCAGAAAACCTGACCCATGGCAGGGTTTTTCAATGTTGTGGTTGCCACATTAGGACCACCCACCCCAACACACACGCATGCCACCCCCTCCTCCACCAAATATCCCTCACTGCCATTTATTCTGGCTTCTACATAGATTTCCAGCCATCTTCAGTTGACCTGAAGTGTGGTCTTTACTACTCACTCTTTCAGATGTATACAGGTGAAGGACCCAGGTCCCGTTTACACTTATACTAAGTTACAGCATGCTCCTTGCGCACATAAAAGAACCAAAGATGAAAATGGGATTGGTTCATGACCAGTGGAAAAAAAAAAATTCTGCATTGATGGGTGAACAAAACCACAATAATAGAGAAAAAAGGAATATCTAGTTCAAACCATTCTTTGGTGTTGCACTGTCTTCATGGAGAACAGTGAATGCCTAATATCTGTTGTTCTGAAGCAATTTATACATAAGTAGAAAGCATCAACTACACAAGGAGTGAGACAGTGGTGGTTGTGCATGAGTGCATTATGTACTTGAGTTAACTATTTGAAGAATTATAACATAGTTGTACTTTGTAACTTTCAGTTGAATACTGACATTGTGGAGGAGGCCTGCAAATCAATGATGACAGATGATTGTATGCCAGGAGAAGTTCAAGAATTCTGCTGCAAAAAATGCAGACAGTGAGTAATAATTATTTTTGAAAATTATTTCTCCAGTCCAAGTACATGTCATGTTCTTTCAGGTCTTAAAATTGCACATTCTAAGCCAGCTGTACATTTAGATTATGTTCATTATTATATGATCTGGACTCTTATTAGTCTTAACACATTCTGTTGAATCCCTTGAAAGTTGCTTGTTATCTGTGACAATGCAAATTTAGCTTGTGCCGCATACACTGAAACAGTGAAATACTCTTGTGTGCTCTTCTTTTCTATATATATACACCCTCTTCTGTCTCTTGCGATCGCGACAGATTGTAGGAACTCGTAACATAGAACATTTAGATTCATTGTCATTGTATACACTTGCTTGAGAAGTATGGAAAATTCACAGGTTGATTTTGCAATATGAATTAGTGGAATGTATTGTTCTTTATCAACAGTTTTGTGAAAAATATACTTGCAGTTATTTGTAAAAGCATTTATTTTCCAAACATGTTCAGGATAATTAATGTCTTTCAGTTATTGGGTGCATGTGTATGAGTATAGTGTACTGTATAGTATGTACAATTGCAACATCAATTCAAAGAGCAAGTGGTTTCCATGTACACATTATTTGAATTTTAATAAGGGACATGTACAAACACTCACAGATCTACCTGCTTCTGTTTTTGTGTGTTTGGTGTTACGTTTATTTTTTTTTTTCTCAGTTATGAAAACCTGGTACTTCATAAATCACAGCTTTCATGACTGGGTGTATGTGTGTATGGGGAGCAGAAATATGAATACACATCAGATAATCATTGTGCATACATTAGACTGATTTAATGACATGCTGAACATACTTTGTTACAGTTAAATCTTCGTTCTAGCATGCTCTCGTGTTGGAATTCAAGGAAGAGAAACTTACAATTATTGACTAAGAAACAAAATAATACACAATATAACTCGGCAAGGTAAATGTTTTTATTGACAGTTTAGAACTAATAGCATTTTACCCAAGTGATATCCAGCAGAGTGATATTCACTTCAGTGTGATGAAATGAGTGACATCCACTTAAATTGAGATCAGCTACAGAGGACTGGTTTGAGGATCATGTAACATTGTTTATGTTCCTATGGGAGCAAAGGCACTGTCCTTGTTTCTATCACTATGTTATGTGGGATGCAATTTAAGATGTCAGCTTAGTAATCAGCGTTTTGTTTGACACATGGGTCAAGCTTCTGTGACTCATTAAGCTCCTACTCCCCTCTTTCTTTGCCCCCCATACCTCCAGCAGTCCAGCTGAGCAGCTAGAGTTTTAGAAGTAAAATTATGTACATGACAGGAATGGCTAAACAACCCAAGCGTACTTCTCAGATCAGATCAGATCAAATCTGATCATTGGGATCTCATTAGGGAAATGATTAACTGTATCGCTTTTTCACATTAGTAAGGTGTTGCTGAAATGGAACTGAAGATGTCACTTCACATGATATTACTAGTGGGAATTACATCAGTATTGATAACAGTGAATGAAAATGTTAATCATTTATGAAAGTGTGGCTGGTATGAGGAACTGGGTACTGGGATTAATGACAAGTTAATTGGTTTGCATAAAAATGACTCAAGTTATTATTATTTTTTTTTTAAGATTTATAGTTGGTCTTTGATTCAGGTCTGTGTCAACATACTTCTTATAGCAAATGTGGATTGTTTCTCTTTTTCAGGAAAACAGTTATTGTCATTGCTGCAGTTCTTTGACAGTGTGTTTGGTGCCAAGAGGGAAGTTTAAGAATGCAGCAAGAGAAAAGGCATTCTCGAACTTTCACAGAGAACTGCAAGTGAACTGCAGAAAAGTTGCAGAGGCACCATCACCTGTAATTGCGCCATGGCTATGTTTGAACACCTTCGAACGTTTGGTGTTCAAAAATTATGATGAACCTTTTCAGAAGATGTTTCCCCATTGTCCTGAAATACCTGAAGAAGAGAGAGACATAGTGGAATACATTGGGGCTATGTAGTGCATGCAATGAAGAAGCAAGCACAAAGATTAGAACATGGTGGGGAAAGGGATAGCATTATGGAATGTTTATGTGCACTTACTGTTGGAGTGGATTCATAAAAAAAAAGCAAAGAGAAACGGACTGTGATGCAGAAAATTCACCTTCAAAGTTACAAAAGACTTTCACAGAAACACTGGACAGAGGTGGATTAACAACCATTAAGCCAAATGCAGGTCAGATTTTCTTGACTCTGGAGTCAACTTTTAGGACCCTGTTCAGCAGCGCATCGTTTCATGAAAAAACCGCAATTTCAGTTATTCTTTTCAAAAGCCTGTGACACCGAGTCCGTTTCAACTTGTTTTTCTTTTATGAAGTGTACAATGTTGATACACCAGTCAACACAAAAGAGAAAGTACTCAGAGGCATCACCAAACTCTATTTCAAAGTTAGAATAAAACCACACATGCAAAACATACATGGATGAACACACAGAAAAAAGCTGAAAACATCAAAAAAAAAAAGAAAAAAGTCTCTGGAAGACCCTCAAAGAAATGCCTGCCTCAGAGAGAGATGCATATTAGAATAAATCATCTCTCTTTTTTTATTCACTACAGTGCTATTTCCTCTACGTCTATGGTGTTACCAACAGCACACGACGTCCCAGATCCCCTCTCCTCCCTCCCCCATTCACCCTCTCAGAATTTCCAAACCTTCCGTCCGATTTTACGCACTTCCCATTCGTCTCCCCCCTCCCCCCTCCAGGAAGCCCCTCCAAGACCATCCAGCTCGCTTGTGCGTACACAGAGTTACCAAAAGAATGTACAGCCAGCCTCTCGCTCTGTCGCCCCAAAAAACACCCAAACTATTGACACATCACCCGTCCCCTACTGCACCCTCCCCCCTCCTCCAGCAAGCCCCTCCAAAACCCCGCCGGCCAGATGTGTGTACGGGCAGTGACAACAATACTGGTCCAGTCACCCGTCTCCCAGCCAACCAAAGTGACCGTCCCCTATGTGTGCCGCCAGGCGAGTGTGCTTTCCCCCCCGCCTCCCTGGTTCAATAGATCTGTCCCTCCCCCGCCCCTGCCTATCCCTCCACCCTTCAGTTACTTTCCACGGACCCTTTCTCCTTCTCATCATCCGTGGTATTGGCCATTCTTCGTACCTCGCCAGCACTCCATGCTTCCACCACACTTCTGATTGCAGGTTCCAGTTTGCGTATGTGCGAGCGAGCATGAATGTTTTAATAGTATACGCTATTATATGGCCACGGACTAAATTTTTTATGAACAGTAGCAGTTTTGTGCTTGAGTGAGTGGGTGTTTGTTGGGAGGGAGGTTGAGCTAAGAGTTAATTGTGTGTGTGTGTGTGTGTGTAACTTTCACCCTGTGCCGGCAGTGCTGATTTCATGATAAGTGAAGTGGACTTAAACAACATATATACAGAAGACTTCGTAAAATACAAGACTGTGTGCCGTACAGAAAAGAGACTGAACAAAGCCTCTGCAGCAATAAACTTCTGTACAAACTGCTGTTTACTGCGAGCAAGGCAATATTGTGCATTGCCAGCTCGTAGAACTTTACAAGTGCACTGTGCGGCTATGTGACTTGTGTATTAGTGTGTGGTTTTTTTTCTCCCCACTTATTTTCATTTTAAGTTGTTGGTTCTTTGCTTTTTTGTCTTAAGTTTCATTTTACTTTATTTTCTCTCATCATATTCTGTCCCCTTAAATGTAATTCTACTCTAGAAGTGCTTCCTTTGTGAGGGAGTGTATATTTTTATTTCAGAAAGGTGTACCCATAAGTATACCATCCGGCCAAGGAGCCTACGAACATATACTGTGAAGATTTTCTTTGTATTTTGGCTTTTTTTTTCCTGTGTTTTTTGTGGCTTCTCATACGCTTCTAGTTTACTAAAGTTGTTACGGTGTGTAAACTAGCCCCGTTTTCTCTCCCTTTTATGTAATGTTTAGTGTGTTCCTTGATTATACAAGACTTTACGTCAATTAACGTGCAAAATCGTCGTCTCCTTTTATCATCACATCAGCACACAACTAGAAATGAGCAAGAACCAGTCTGCATGGCCATGCAAAGAAGGACTCCGAATCTGTCACCTTAATATCCAACATGCAGTTAACAAGACATCAGATATATCAACACTGATTTGGAATCATGGTAAAACCTTTTCATATCTTAGGACTCTCTGAATCCAGATTAGCTGCACACATTAGCGACAATGATGTAACTATTCCAGGATACAATACAATCCGGAAAGATCCTTCACTTGCGAAAGAGACGGGTCTTCTTATCTACTATCAGCGAAACCCTCAGCTTCAAACGACTTCTACACCTAGAAAGTAACGGTGTAGAATGTGTTTGGATAGAAGTTAAGCTGAAAAGAAACCCTCCCATTTTGGTTGGTTTCTGTTACAGGAACCCATCTGAAAGAAATAAACTGGGTCGACAAATTTATTACGATGATGGATGCAGTCTCGCTTGAATCCAAGGAAATCATTTTACTTGGAGACTTTAACATAGACCTTTTGAAAGTACAAAACCAATGGACCCAAGCATTCAGTCTATTCAATCTGCATCAGCTCATCGAATCTCCAACGAGAATCACACCAAACTCCAAGACACTTATCGACCATATTTATGTTTCAGATAAAACTAACATAACAGAAGTCTGCGTCCCTGTTCTAAACTGTAGCGATCATTATCCAGTTTGTGTCACATGGTCCAAAAAAGGAGTAAAAATTCCCAAAACGGGACACAAGACAATGACCTACCCTTGCTTTACAAGCTTTAACAACCAAGACTTTCTACATGACTTGCTCAACTCAAATCTCTCTTCAGTTTTCAACGTAACTAATCCAGATCTTCAGTAGAATTTTGGATTCAAAACATTTACTGAAATTTATGATAAACACGCCCCTCTAAAAACGATTAGAGTGCGACATGATCCTAAGCCGGCATGGTACACTAAAGAGTTACAGGAGGCAGGTTACCTTAGAGATATGCTTAAACAACATGGCTATGAAGAGGAATCTAGAAAACTGAGAAATGCAATAAATT
>JADBJO010008824.1:0-30000 GCA_016801955.1 Conus betulinus
ATTTGAAGACAACAGCAATGTCACTACAAGAGTGATATTGACTTTGTTGACTGTACTGATCATTTTAGTTTTTTAAAACTTGCAAAGGTAAAAAGATGACGTTATAGGCGCATAAACCTCAACCTGCTTAATTTCAGTTGAATTTTTGTGACAAAAGAAAGTCATATCATGGAATCCAGAGAATTCAATCATAACTGCAAGATATACAGGACGGTGATATTCATAACTCATATGTTCTCATTCAAAACTTTTCCCCCCCCCGCATTGTATCTCTCAATATACATTTGTTGTTTTTTTTTTTTTTTTTTTCATTTAAAGACTACTTCGTTCCAGGCTTCTGTATAGTTTCACTAAAAAAACTCATTGGTTGTGTGTTTTGAAGGGTTTTTTGCTTATTGAGACATACCATTGATGGCTGAAGATTCAAACAAGTGTTTGTGTGCATTAGAAACATCCCTCATCTTGTCATCCGAAAAGAAGAAGAGTCAGTGTATATATTGATACAGAGCTAAATAATATCGGTAATATTTTGAAGTATGAAGCAAATGTGATTGAATCATTTATATCTGTTGGAATTTGAGTTACAAAGAAAGATTCGAGTTTTACAGAAAGGCACATTCAGCAGCATGTTGATATACTTGTAAGTGCTGTTTATTATTATTAATATAAATATTTTAGTTTTGTCCTTGGCGGGTGGAGGGCTAAAAGCACATTATCTCTCTCTCTTGGTCACTGAGCATTTGCAAGATCTGGTTTGCACTAATAGCAGACTGTATTTGTCCTGCCTTTAATGGTGTGACTACTTTGGTGTGGGTTATTCTTGATGCAGTGTGTGCCTTTCTGTGTGTGTAAGCATACTCACATTATATCATTGTTTTTCATGGATATGTATGTTAGTTGATCTGCTGGTAATTTGAAGTCAAGCCTGCAGCCAGGAAAAATATTCAAGCAGAGGTTTTAGATTTCACATGCATGCATGGAAAGTCCAGATTTTGGTGCAGTATTCAGTTAGACGTGTGTAAGAATGTTTACTTGTTATTTTTGCTGGATATGTTTTGATTTTCAGGACTTTTTGCTTTGTTGTTTTCCTTGTATTAAAACAAAGTCTGTTGTTTGTTCGTTGATTTTTTTTTTGTTTGTTTTTTGTTTATGATAAATGCAGTATGCTTTTCCCTTATTCATTTGTATGCCTACTTTGGAATTGGAAGATGGCAGGCGTCAGAATTTGCCAATATTTCGCATGTGCAATGGAAAGGCTGAATTGATTTGCTGTTGTTTCTGCCAGTGTAATCTTTTCTTGGTTGTTTTTCTCACTGTTCCTTGTGCAGTTCACACAGTGTTGCTCTGTCATAAGTTTGCCTCAATTGGGATCAGAATTTAATCCCACATCCTGACTCCCCTACCCCCTTTCCTTCCCATTTGGATGATCTGTTGGTGTAGATCTTCTGGTCAGATTACTGCCCTGAAAGAATGGTTTTTAAACTATGATCACAGCTTATTTGTTTATTTCACTTTTTAATGATAGTGTATAGTGTTTCAAAGTCGTTTGTCAAGTTAATTGACCTTGTTGCAGCTTTCAGGAGTGTATCAGTGTGGTACAGTTAAAGAAAATATTGGTTGTTATAGGCATAGTTTTCCAATGTTTTGTGCAGTGTCTTGGTGATTGGTAACAGTGACTGGGAAGGGTAAAAAGGGAGGGGTGTGTGTGGAAGGATAGTCCTGATAAATAAGATTTTGTCTTGATCATGAACTTTTTTTCCACCCAACCAAGTACACTACATGCTCTGGCATTATACACTGTTAAGATTAAAGTCATTAGCGGTAATCCTTGATTTACTTTCTTGGATGATGACATGTAGATCACCAATATACAAGATTTGATAATTTTATTTTACAAAATCATAATTTTGGCTTTTTCAGTTGGTGTACAATGATCACAAACGACATACTGTAAAAGCTATTAAGGGTCTGTGAACAACTTTGAAAACTGTTCATACTTTACGTTCCTGTGGAATGTGTGCCGGTTGACAGTCCTTCTGTTGTGCTCCTAAAGTAGATTTGTGCAGTGTCAGTGTGTGTTAGCTGTGTGTTGTGCCACGTGTACAGTAGTGGATGTTTGTTAAAGTCAACTGTTGTTTTCCCTTTGTCCCTTTTTTGCCATAAGACGGACCGGCGAAAGGCAGAGAAACTTTGACAAGTTGTTCACCCGAGGAGTACCGATGAAAATGACCCCAGTCGACAGCTTGGTCGTCATGAACATAGCCGATGATGCATTCAGAGACTTTAACCTTCGTCAATCCTTATTTTTTGCTGCCGCTGTGGCTATCATGACTTATGTTGCTTGTAGGTATAGGTTTTTTTTTTTTGGTTTGGTTGGTTTTTGTTGTTTTTTGTTTTTTTGTTTTTTTTGTTTTTTCCTGCTTGCTTTCTTTGTGTTCTTCTTCCCCTCTATGCTGTTTCTATGATGGTACCCTGCACACTCTGTGAGACCTATTTTCCTTTGAAAGTTTTTGATAAACTAGAATATTGAATTTAGTTAAGCCTTCTGAAACATAAAACTAAGCCAAAAGGCAGTAAAGATATACCATGCAAACACAGATTTGATCTAAGAGACGAGACTTGCTAAGGGAGAAAACACACACACACACCACACACACACACACACACTACACACACACGCACACACACCAGTATGTTTGCTCTACATGTTTTTAAGTTTTTCTGCTGTGAGCTTTCTTTCTGATTCAGGAGTTGTTACTATGACATTTAACAGATTATTTTCTGTGAGATTCAGTTCATAAATGAACATTTAACTATGAAGTCAGTTTGAAGGTTTGCGCACTCACTTTGATTAGAGACAACGGGTTTCATTTCATGCTTCGATTTGAATCTATGCCGTGGGTTTTGATTTTGTTTGTGTTCTTGCTTTTCCTTTATTTTATTGCTTTGGTTCCTTTACTTTTAAAAAGTTTATCAGCAGAAGTGATACTTTTTTTCATAATTTTTTTAAACTTCTATTCATTTCTATTTCCTCTTGAATCCACAGTGTGTGCAGATTCAGTTGATTCTTATTAAAGTTGCTGCATTCAGTTTCCCTTCTAAAAAGAAATGTGGCATGTACATAGCAACTTGCAGGAACGAAACGTGAAAGTGACCTTGTATGGTTGTCTGATCCCATATCACTATCACTACCTCCTAGTTGCATGTACAAGGAGCTTTGGAAGGAAGAGTCATTGACAAAAAACAGAGTGAATAAAATTGTAAAGAAGAATAGTTATCCAGTTCTGTGGAAAGAAGAACTGCTGGTTGATGGGATAAATGTCTAAAGTATTGGTTGTTTTCATAATGGCGAGATACTAAAAGTATTGGTTGTTTCATAATGGCGAGATCTTCTGGGTTTTTTTTTTTTTTTTCTAAACTCTCTTTCACATTAGTAGCATTTTGTCTTGTTTAGAGTGAATTCTTTTTATTGGTCACATGAACAGTGAACACAACTCTGGTGTACTTGTTTATTTTTTCAAATATCTGAACCGTATATATATATAGGGATGCCACTTTCCGATTTCATGTCAGAAATCCACGCTATAGAAAAAGCTGAAAATGACCTCTCAGGCCCAGCAAAATTTTTGTGCCGTTCTGTTCAGGCCTGGGCAAAATTCCAGTCAGCTTTTGCAGTTCTAGGGGTGCCGTTTTTTTGCTGTGTAAAAGATCTTGAAATTGCCTTTTGAGTAGAGTCATCAGTAGTGGCACCTGCTGCTTTCAGCATTAACTCTGGGGAGTCCAGTTTTTCTCAGTTTTTGCATGGGTTTTTTTCTTTTAAACAACAGAGAACTGACTGACTTGGTGCACAGCAAAACAGCAGTCCACATTCAGATTAGTCAAAACCTGAGTTCATCATTACCAGGACCATTTTTTTCATCTCACAGTTTCTGCTTGGGCATCCTGTAGTTCAATGTGGTGGCAGGTAGGCCTTGACAGTGTGGAGAAATCAAGTGAGTGAAATTGTAAGAATTTTGGCGCTCAAGTCCAGTGTGAAAAAACAAGGGAAGTGGTCTTGCTTTACAAGATTATATGATGAAGGAATCAAGAAACAAAGCTGCAGTAAGAAGATTGTGCACATCATGGGTGCAGCTGAAGATCTCACCTCCTGCTTGTATATCCAGCTTGTAGAATTTGGAAAATCATTTGGAAAATTTTCAGAACCAGTTTGCATCCTTTTTCCAGCCTGAAGTGGTGTGATATTTAGTACTTTACATGTAAAATTTTGTCTGACAAGAATTGTGATTTTTTTTCTTTGAAAGATGGTAACAAACCCCTCCCTCCCCCTCCCCATAAACTATAAAGTAGGAGGATATTGCTGAGAAAACAGTGTATCTCAGAAGGTTAATCCACTGCTGTAAGTGAAAGCATAGTTCATAGAAAGGGTTTGATAACCATTAGCCATGAAGAATAGTGATATGGACAGTGGATTAATCCATAGCTACAAACAGAAGTAAGAGTGGATTATTAGACTGAATCAGATCATCACAGCAAAAATGCATTACTGGTATGATCAAGAGCAGCAAGCAGAGATATAGTGCATAACTAGATTGATCAAAAAGAGCAACTAAAGCTATAGTAATTGCTATATTGATCAAAAAGACAGTCAAAGCAACATCGCATCACTACAAGATCAGCATCCAAAGCAACACTGTATCACTAGATTGATCGTTTGCATCATTTCAGAGTGGAAGTGCATCATTAAGTTGATTAAGGGTTGCATTGCAGAATGGAATAATGATTGAAATCATGATCAGAAACTAGAGCAATGGTATAGTAGTGGATTGATCAACAATGCAGGAAAGGGACCCGTTCTTCTGTAGCAAGCAGCATTTAATCCAGTCCAAAAGTTGTCAGTTTGTAGTCTCCTGAGACAAGCATTGCCTGCTTTGGCTGGAACCACTAATCACTGTCAGCTCTAACCAGTATGTGGCTGCTATTACTGATGTTGGTGCCATTTTACTGATTGCCCTCCCTCTGCCATCTCTATCTTTGTTGTAGAGATGGGCATTGGCTTGCTGTATTAAGTCCGGGACTGGTGGGGGGTGATGTTCTAAGTGGGACACTTGGGTATTGTCTGTCTCTCTTGAAAAAAGAAAAAGCCTTGGTGTTGAATAAGTAAATGGTGATAAAGTGGAATGGGGTATAACCTACAATTATTTGTCCCATGGTCTGTGTTAACAGTACTGATTTCTCGGCTTTGACAGATTTAAAACTACTACCTTGCAAGCAGAACCACTTTTTCAGTTCAGATTGTTTTTTTCTGCCTCTTTGATTTTTTTTTTCCCCTCAGTCTCTTTTGTCTGCCTGCTTTATGCTTCTTTTCCTTCATGTTTGCCAGATTTTTGTTCATCTCTATTGCAATGGCTTTTTGTTAGTCTGATGTTTTCTGTGTGTATTTTTCTTTCCCATATCTTTTCCTTTGCATTTGTTGAGTTCTTTTGTCTTTTTGTAATTGTTTTTTGATTCACCACAGAAAAGAATACTTTCAAACACTAGAAAATATCAAACCGCATTCTAAAACCCCCCCCCCCTCCCCCCCCCCCCCCCTCCCACCTCCCCCACCTCCCACCTGACTAGTACTTGTCAGATTCTTTTTTGCTTTGTTTTGTGCCAACTAGTTTTTGTCCATGAACACTGGCAGCTGTTTTGATGCAGATTTTTACCATGTTTTTTTTGTTTTTTTCTGTTTGTTTTTTGTTTACTGAATGCATCATGGTACTGTAGCTAACACTAACAACCACTAACATCTCTACTGAGCGCTGGAATCAGCCAAGTGTTGGACGAGGTTGTTGATTGGTTGTGTGGGCTCTGAATTAGGTAACTGGTTGAGTAATTGATTGTGTGGGCTGTGATGGATTGACAAGTTGTTTTTAGGGGTATTGCTTGATCAGTGGATTATGTGGGCATTGATTGATTCTTTGATGCTGAGGGTATAAAGGATTGATCAGTTGATTTTGTGGGTATCGGTGAATTTATAGATAATGTAGGTGTTGTTAAAGTGGTTGATTGTGCGGGCTTTGTGTGGTCTGTTCTTGTTGTTCTTAGTACTGATTGAACAGTTGATTGTGTGTGATGGGTTGAGAGCATGGAGTGAGCCGTATGTTGGTGAGCTGTTGAGCACTTAGCAGATTGTGTGAGTTTGGGCCTGGGAATCGCTTCATCGGATTTTTAGTTATGGTTCAGATCTGACGTGCACATGTTGTCTTACACACTCCCAAGAGCACACACGTGCAAGTTTGCACACACACGCACAGACATGTATTTTCAAATGCATGCAGGCACATATGCGCGCATGTACACACAAACACACACACACACACACACACACACACACACACACACACACACAACACATACACACAACAGACACACACATGTATACACACTGTTTTTTTTGTTTCTCTCTCTCTCTCTCTGAATTATTTTTTCATTTATTTTTAGGCATTGAGGGTTTTTTCTGGAAGGAGTGGAAATGTTTTTGTTCGTTGTTGTTACAGTGAAACTTTCCGGTAAAAACGTCTTTTCTGTAGAGACTTGATTTGAGGGAACATTTTTGTCTTTGTCTGTACAACTAAATACTAGATTTACCTCGCAACAAAGACAACCCTCCCTTCAAAGCCCCCCACCCCCCACCCTCCCCTGTCTTTGGCACTCTGTGTATTTGGAAGTGACTAAGAAACATCAGTTATGATTTTATGTATTCTGAAACAGAGTTTGTAATATAGATTGTCTGCAATTTCCTTTGAGGTACATTTAAAAAAAAATTTTAGACAGTTATTTGGTGTATGTTGAAGTATACCTAGTGATAGAGATTGCTATTCGGTGCAATCTATTGTTTGGAACACAGATTATTTTGAAGCGTATTGTAAAGTATGCTTTATTGATAGATTTCCATTCAGTGGACTTTGAAGCATAGTTTAGAACATGAATATTAATCAGTGATCATTGTTAGACACTGTGCTTACAAGTCTCACTTGTGGCTGTTGACAGAAAAGTCGCAAAGATGTCAGCAACTTTGATCGCGAGTTCACCTCAGAAGCCCCCAAGCTGACCCCGACCGACAAGCTGTTCATCATGAACCTGGACCAGACAGAGTTCTCCGGCTTCTCCTATGTCAATCCCGAGTTTGTTGTCACTGTCTGAGTGTGGTCAGTGTGGTCACTGCAAGGTCAGATGCCTTGGAGCATACAGCCCCTGGGGAAAATTGAAACTGGTGACTCTGTTGATTGTGTTTATGTAGGGGGTGTCAACTGATGGAGCATTCACCCCCAGGCAACTGAGCTGGAGTGGCACTGCTAGCACCATGGCAGGACCAGCAGAGGCTGGAGGCAGGCACTGTTGGCTTTGATTCATACCATTCTTCAATCTCATTGAGTTCCTTCTGCTTCCTGCTGTTTGGGTTTCCTCCCTTGTTCCTAGGTATCCACAGATGAAACAAAGGGAATGGGTCATTATGCATGTGTTTCAATCAGCAGTTGTATGTTTTATTGACTTCTGCCATTGGTGTACTTGTTATGCATTTTGTATCAGTTTTATTCTCATTGTTTTTGTTTCTGTTGGTGTCAGTCTGGCAATCAGTCTCTCTTTCTTTGTGTCTTTCCGTCCTAGTCTAGATTCCCTGAAGAAAACAGAGCTGTCCAACTCCCTGTAGTTCTGAAGTTTCTATTTACACAGCAGGTAATGTCCTTCACTGAAACATGTAGTATATGATACGCCTGTGGCCAGTCCACCCCCATTCTATCCCATCCCCGAAGTCTAACTGTCATATATTATTTTTTTATTCTCCAGCTGAGTATGCCTGTCAAGAATTTAAGGACATGACCATTATTTTATTTGCAGTTAGCTAACTGCTTTGAAACTTAGTAATGCTTATTTTAGTTGTTCATTGTGAAAGGTGAAAAGTAAGTAATCATATGAATGTCAGTACCTTGACACTACTTTCCATTTTGTTTTCTATTCATCCACAGTTTGGGGGGGGGGGGGGGGGGGGGGGGGGGGGACTGACTGAACTTGAAGGAAGAACAAACAGTGGGCTGTAAAAGCCTTTTATCTGGAATGGAATGAGAAAATACAGATTAAGAGACTAAAAAGTTCCTGCATTACAATTAAGGTTGTAGAAGCAGGTCATTTGTTAGAATAATACTTGAAGACCATCAGAAAGGGCTTGGCACATTTTGGAATAGGGCAATTTGAGCACAATTTCTGCATTTTGCACATCGGTTTTTACTAGACTCCTTTGATAAGTGAAGGTGGAAATAAATAAATCACAAAATCCATGGAATGGTAGTACAGTGCTTCTCTGTCACACTTGGACTGATGCAGATGGTGGTGTGAATGTGCAGAATTAAGTATACTATGAAATGATCTTTTGTATAGCAAACGTCAGTTAGAATCGGACATGAAATCCACTTAGGTCACTCAGTGTCGTGCCCCTTTGACAGACGGCACAAACTGGTGATGTCAAAGTTAGGAGCATCGGAAGAGTAGTAAGAGAAAGGTGCTATCACTACCTTCATTCTTTTCTCCACCATCACTTTGAAACCAAAGATCATAAAAAAACACTATTTTTACCATCATCTTTTTTTTTCTCCATCAGTTGCTGTTGTTTAAAAGTAAAATTTTCCATTAAATTTCATAATCTTTCATGGTGAAAATTCACAGTTTGCATGTAGAAAGAAATACAGAATGCTTTCCTTTGCAATCTTTCTGAAAGGGATGATAAAATTGGTGAAACACCAAAACATAAAAAGTAAAATTTTCAGATTCACTGTTTGTTGGCAAGTGCAGCATGTTCTGAATCCATGTTCATGGTCAGAAATGTTTTCAACAGTGTTTAAATGACTTGACAGGCATGGTTTTCGTGTATACATTTAGAACCTGTGTCAGGAACTGTCTTGATTCTTATCACCTTCAGCATGGCTTTTTTGTTGTTGTTGTTGTTGTTGTTACTTAAACTAACAGGAGTATACAGACCTTTAAACAAAACTAGGAATGTTGTATTCCCAAAAATAACCATGTAATAAACATGTCAAAATGACACCAGTTTTTTTTTTTAACGATAATTTGGTTCTGGATGCAGTTTTCTGTGCATGTTGCTGTTAGCATGCTGCTGATGTTTTAACTGACTAATGTGGTCACTGACCTTCTATACAGTAATCTGGGATTGAGCTTTAAGAGAAGACCAGTGGCCCACCTGTTGGTCATGTTACATGGATCTTCAGTCATTGTCACTCATTTTCATACTAAGTACCAGCTGAAAAAAAAAAATCTGTTTTAGTTTGAATCGAAGCTCTTCGCAAATGGCTGCCCATTTTGTTTTATCAGATGTCTTTAAACTCTGCATTTCATGGCACAAGCCTTCCCAAATAAGCTGTGTAGTATCAGTGAATGGTCACACTGTACAGTGGGGTGGGTGGGTTGTGGTAACAGATAGGGGTGGATCAGAAGGTAGAAGGCTAAAGTATGCAGGATTTTTGTCCTGAAAGAAATATGAAAGGTGAACGTGGAACAGGGCAGCTCAGTTCCCGCTCGCTCGGGTTGATGTTATGCTCTGAAAGAAGTTTGAGAGTAATATGATAGAAAAGGATAGCTCAGTTCCAGCTTATTCAATGCTGACTTAACAGCAGAGGAAAGTGCAGATCATTCACTCCTATCATTAATATACTGCAACTCAGGGAAGAACTTTACGTTGTGCTTAAAGTTTTAATCATCGCTCTTCACTTTGTCCATGATGGCAGTTGATACACTTACTAAAATGACTTCATCTTCAGAAATGTTGTGATTTATTTTTTATGTTGATGCCATCATTTAAGAGCAGATTACACAACCTGTAATTTTGCAACCAGCTTTTTCGTTGTTGGAGAAGAAATCTCACATCTCACATGCATGTAAGAGTAAGAGAACAATCATTGTATCAGATAGCACAAATTTGGTATCAAGAAGCATTATTGTTATCAAGGCAGACATGTGTTAAGACCTAGAGTTTGATGATCAGTCACTGCGGAGAATCCACTCTCTGCAATATTTGTCTGCAGATTTTTTTTCTTTGTGTGTGTTAGGGAGGAGGGATCTATAAGTGTATTTTTTTCAGAGGTTTTTCTTTTGGCCTTTTATTTCCACTAATGTGTATGCATGTCAGTCAGTGAGAGTTGAATTCTCCTTGATGGTGAGCTTGGGCAAATAGAGTAGGACATTTAGAGCAATAGGCTGTCATGACACTCTCAGATGGACAACACTACTTTATTCAGTTTACTTTTTGACACTTTTTAATGCCAGACACAGTGTGGTTTTCTTCAAATCTCTGCACTTTGTACTGCATACGTTATGCTCCAGCAGTCAGAACTTGAAGCTGTGCAATTTGAAAAATATGCAGTGTTTTTACACATAAACACTCCATTCATCACTCTCCACAGCTGAAGATGTTCCAGGTACATACTATTACTTTAAGTTTGCTGTCCTGAACCTGTTGTGGGACAATATGATAAATTGGTTTGTGCTGCAGTTTTGCTTGTGGGTTGTGTTCGTTGTGAGTGGTTTGTTTTCACTCTCGTATGTGAAAGAGAAACAATTTGTTCGTATTAAATGGCTGGTCGTTGAAAGAGTGTTTTGGAAAGATGGGGATGTGGTGGAGGGGAGAGGGAGGGTGAGAGGGTTTAAAAAAAATGCCTGTAGCTTGAATGAACATCCTAAGTAAATGGTGCTTATGTTTTTCTTGATTCTTTCACACACACGCATGCATGTGCACACATGCGCGTGCACACACACACACACACACACATCTAATATCACATATGTGAAAAGATGTAAAGTTGAAGCTACTACTACTACTACTACACTACACACACATGCGCACACATACACATACACACACACACACACACACACACACACACACACCCTGCTGGTGGTAACATCCACTACTTCTTTATTGATTCTTCTTTTATTTGATTGTTCATTGACACCCATGTTATGGATCACTGCTTGTGACAAAATCAGTCCTATGATAGTCACATTTATGCTATCAACTTTGCTTTTACCCATTACTGCTTGCTCGTAAGTAATAATCTGTTTTTTTCTTATTCTGCATTGCATTCAAGCAGAATCATGTCATGTTCTTGACCTGAATGTCAGAGATGTGATGTATCTCCATACATGTGTATGAGGAACTCTGACTTGGTTCTGTGCTGAGTATATGTGCATGGTTATTCATGTGCTCTGTGGGTATTTGTTGCCAGGAAAGTGTAAAGGTTGCAGATGAATTTGCTCAGCATTTTAGAGCGCAGGAGGGGTTGGGAGAAGTTTGTTGCATTTTATTGGGTTGCGTGCAGGTCAGAGATGTTCTTCTTGTCTGATGTAAATTGATTGGTTTTTTGTTATTTATTTATTGATTGGTTGTGTGTGTGTGCATGTGTGTGTGTGTGTTGTCTGATTTTCCGCAATTTTGCAATACAGTTTCAGTTCGGTTGTTTTATCATACATAGTCTTTATATGAACCAACAAAGTATGATGTGAGCAGTATTAATAAATGGAAATTTACCATAAAGAAAAGAAAAGAAGATGGCTACCTTTTACTGCAAACAAGCAAAGAGAGCTTTTGTTCATATTTGAGCCAGTTAGGACCCTGTGCCAGAAGTTTCATAAGGTTTATGAACCACTTTCGGAGATAATAGCATATGCTTTGAAAATTTATTTTTGTTTGATGCATCACAGAGACATACATCAGAACTGGGTCCAAATCATTTCTGATTCTGAATCAGGAAGCAATCTTCTAAGAGTGCTTTGTAGAAGTCGGGCAACAGTGTTTTCCAGGATGGATAAATACACAGTTAAGTGTACAAACACCTTTCCATAAATCTTCATTGTTGGTATACTAAACCCTGTGCATTTGGCTGTGGTGTGGTCCTGAACATAAATAAAGAATCCTCATTATGGATGCACCCTGTCTCAGTTACAGTGAAAACCTTTGACCACAGTTGTTAGGGATTGCCCTTACTGTGTGCTGTGTTTATTGTTGATCTTGGCATGCCATTTTCTCTGTGTTTGTGTGACTGTGACCGTGTGTGTGTGTGCTTGCGTTTTTATACAAATTGAATAAGTGTGTGTGTGAGATGTAATAGCTGTGTGTGAAAAAGGTATGGTGATCGTGATATTCCAGTCTACTCTAAATACTGCAGATAGTGCTTCATGCTGCATGTGTCTGCAGTCATTCACTTGTGCAGACATCGGCTCAATCTTCATTTGATGATGGCTGTGTTGTATCATCAGGTGACTGCCATTTTGGGCATTGCTTCATCCCCCAACACACTTTCTTTTGTTTATAACAATATGTAAAAGTTAGTTGCCGTTTATTGGTAGATGGGCCTCTTCCAGCCAGTGCTGATAGGAGAATGTGTTTGTTATGGGATATTTTGTGAAGTGTGTATGTGGACAAGCTATCAGTCTGATAGGGTTCCACATGGTCTGCTGGGCTGCAACAGTAAAGTCTTATCTATGTTAGTAAATGAAACTCATGGGCAGAGAACTCTTGATTCTTTGTCATTTGTGTGTTAGATATATCATGCTGAATAGCCGTTTTAAGTAGAATCTACTGGGGTTTTTTGCATTGGCATGTCTGTCAAAGGTGTGCAGAACATGATAAATCATATAAAGCATTGTGTTCTGCCAAAGCGTAAAAGGAATGAAGCTGCCTGTAAACAAAGCATATCAACCTGTGAGAAGAGTAAAAAGTTTCAAAGATGAAGAAAAATAACTTGAGAATAAATACAATTTATGCCGTGAAGAGTATGCACAGGTAGGCAAGTGCTTCCAAATATGTTGGGAATAGAGAACTTTGAATTTGTAGGAATAAGATGGCAAAAGTGATTTCTAGCTCTTCGTGCATTATCTCAGCTTTGTTTGGGATTATGTGTGACGCATTAATTGCTGTCTTGGTTTGCTAGAGTGTCCAAAGGGTGATGTCATGTTGTTAAAGAAAGTAACAACCAGCTTTTCACGTGTTACAGAAGGCAAGTAAGGGTAAGAACACTGCAGTGCTTTTTATGCTGGCCAGCGTTCAGGGCAGGATTGTTGATACACTGTATTTTGTCATTTTTTCTTTATTTTGTTTTTAGCAGATTTTTATCTTGCCATTCTAAACTGCAGTCACTGATTTAGTTCAGCTTTGATAATGGCCTTACTGTCTTTTGATTTTATTCAGTTGTTGATGTATTTATTTGCTGGCTGGCTTGCTTGCTTATTTAAACAGTTTTGCCCTTTGTTGTATTGTATTGATTTATCCCTGTGTTTATTTAAAAGTTTGCTTGTTTGTGTACTTGCGTTTTTTAAAATTGTGGTTTGAGTGTTAGAGCTGTTTTATGCTGTCAGCTTGCTTTTATATCCATCTGCATCATTGTATATCTCCATTTGCAGCTATAACCGATCATTGTAAGGAAACCCCTTCACACTGCTTTGGTTCAGAGTTACTTGTGTTAGAACCTGGCTAAAATTTCACTGTTGGTGGCTGAATGTTGATGGATTCCAATTTAGAGGCAGTGATTTAGGAACAGTTGCAATGTATTGGCTATTCTCTGGATATCTCTTTTGCAAGTAACCATATAACTAGGTATAAGTTTGCGTGGTTAATAATCCAAAACAATGTACAAGAGATTTTAGTGGAGCTGTGCATACCGGAAATCTCAGATCCAACATTTAGGTGAATTGATCCATAACGGAATGCCAGTTACTTAGTTTTTGTCATGGGTTATTGTCCAGTTTCCTCCAGATGGCTGTTGGTGGTCATCATATAGTTGATATACTATCAACAGCTGATGTATGTGCATGTTTTCTGTCACAGGATGTGTTGGAATTAATGTCTCATTTCTGTGTTTACAGTGTCCACTTTTCCTTTTGTCACTTCATCTTTGTAAGTGTTTTATGTACAGTTTACAACTGAATTAAGGTGTGTGCATTTTACTTTTTACCTGATAAACAAAGCTGTGGACTTATTGGAAGTTTTTCCTTTAAAAAGCTGGTTTTATATAATGATAAATGTGTTTCATGTATTTGTTCATTATTCTTCGGCTGTTTTTGTTTTATAATTAGTAACTGTCGTTAATCTGTGTCTAGTCAAGCAGATAACCATTGTCTCTTGAATTGTAGGCAGTGATCTGAAAGGACTTGAAAGTTTCATTACAACTGCTTTATTAATGCAATACTTTTCATGTAACATCCGGTTTGATTAAAGCAGGTGTGTGATGTATTTAAAATATTCTTTGATGCTCATCCAATTCAGGTGTTTTCATTTTTAGCTCAACATACAAATTTGAAATCTTTTCATTCCATGGAGATGTTTAAACAGAAATCTGGTTTTATTTTGACAGTCTTAAGACTGAAATGGAGAAAACCTTAAGAACATGTAAAACTCTGGATGATGAATTGATTAATTTGTTTGAAGAATTTAATGCAAGTGTATGCATACAGAAGAAGGGCCCTTTGTCCCATTTTTGAAAATGATATTTTGCTATTACCTCCTCTTTTTTTTTTAAATTAAAGATGAAAATTTATGTTACATATCATTCTGAATGATCAATTCAGAAAATCCAAATACAGATGTAGATAAAGGTAACATGGAATGATGCACATACACAAAGTATTTAATGAATCATTCAGTTCATGCATTCAAGTACAGACATATGTACATATAACATGGAATGCTGCAAAACAAGAAAGACTTTTTTCTCTGTCTTCATGCAATTTCAGATGTTCGTTTTGGAGACAGATAGTTAGTAGCCATTATTTCTTTTTTGACATGAATAACATGGAATCAGTGTGGACAAAAAACTTTTTCATTTACTTGCTAAGGGTTTGGCTGTTTATGAGGATTGAAAAGAAAATGATGTTTTAATCATGACATCAAGTCCTTCCAAAGGTGCCATGTAAAAAAAATAGCTCTAATTCACAGTTTGGAAGGTTTGCACTGGAGGGCTGAATACTGTACGTTCCTAGGTAGGCATCCAATGGTTGGACAGTGTGAGGTACAGCATCACCATTCTTAGTAATGTATTTTAGCACTTTATTGACACATGCATTTTCAGACACTTCAGCTCTCTTTTTCTGTCCACTTGCCATTTCCCGCATACCATTCTTTACCCCCCCCACCCCACCCCACCCATACAAAAACCATAACAGTTTCCAAAGTGAATGTTCAGAAACAGTTTGGTTCTGAATTGGAGCATGTGAAAGAAAGCTGAAGTGTTGGAAATTTTGTTTTAAAGAGATTCTATGAGAAATCCAATGTAGCAAGCAAATATTGTGGAGAAGAAAAGTGGGAGTAAACTAGGTTATTAATCCTTCCCCTTCTTTTACCGTATTATTGTGTTGCAATTTGACAGCTTATGATAAGGTTCCCCACTCCCATTCCTTGGGTGATCACATCAGACTTTCTGTTTTCAGTGTGTTTGCATGCTTGACTTGGATTGTTTGTCATAGGCAATCATGCTGTGCATATATCAAGAGGGAGAATATAATTGTAATTAATTTTGATTGTAGGGTATATTTCTTGTCTTGAAACAGCATGGATGAACATTTTGTATTCTTACTTTACTTGAATTTAAGTTGGGCGCTGAGTAAATCATTTCTTATTTCCTTGCCTGTTTGCATTCATCAGTTGCTTGTCTTGTCACCTGTGTTTTCCATTTGGGCAAAAAGCATGGGGAAGACTCCTCTTTGTATATGGCGGCCTGAAAAGTTGATATGTTGTTCTCTGTGCATGTATCTGCCCCTGCATTACTCAGAATAGCATTCTTCCTTGTGTCAAATCATATTCATTTTATTCCTTTGTATGTGTATAACAGTGGTCTTAATGTATTTGTAGCTTTAATCATACAGTGCTGCCTTACTGGGCATATTTTGATCAACATGAATTTGTTTCTGTGTCTTTCTCCCACCCCTACCCTATTTGTCATGCCTTCTGCTTCCTTTAGTATGCTCGCTCTCGCTCTCTCTCTTCTCTCTCTCTCTCTCTCGCTCTCCATGTATGTATCGCAGAACAGTCTGATGTTGGTTTGACAAAACAACAGTAAGCAGATGCTTCGCGATGCATTCACTATGTATTTCATATACTGCAGAACATTTTTATTATTTATGTCAACCACCTTCCCCCCACCCCTTATCCTCCCCCACCGCCTTTCTCCTGTTTTGTTTGTATATTATTAATATTTATCTCTATTATAATTTTCAAAAGTTGTGCTGACAAATTTTGGTTACACGCACGCTTGTATTCATTATATGTTTGTTCTCGCCACTAGTTTAGTATATGTCCAAAAGAACAACTTGCTGACAATGTTTAGCTGTGTGGTTGAACATGGTATACTTCCCTGAAACCCCCCTTATGGGTGTCTAAATGCTCAAGTTTTCCAGGAGTGAAGAGTTTTCATTCCACTTTGTCACGGCATTTTCTGTGAGGTTTATGACTGGGGGGCTTGGTTTTCTCTCTCTCTCTCTCTTTTTTTTGAATATATTTGTAAATTCTATTTTGTCTGTCTGGCTTTCCCCTCTTCATTTCTGCAATTGACTGTGCTGACTGTACTTTTAATACCTAAGGTTACAGTGTGTTCTTTCTTTTTTTTCTTCTTTTGCTTGAACTGCAATGAAATGCCTTTTGTGCAAGTATGTTATTGTGTAATCATGAAATATTCTCCTTTTAAAGAGCATACATCGTTTTTCCTGCGGTTTTTGTTTTGTTTGTTTTAACGGAATTGAACAAGATTTCATCGAAAGATGTGTGTGTAACATTTTAACAATTCCTTTTCTTACAATGTGATATTAAATTTTTTTTTCTTTTTGCAGCAGATTGTGTTTGTGAATTCTTTATTTTTCCTTGAACTTTCTGTGTCTGCTTTTCTGTTTGCCTCTGTCTTTGTGTGTGAGCCCTCTCTCCCTTCCCCATCACTCCACTCTTTTGCTGTCCTATCTGTGTGTGTGTGTGTGTCCCTTTCTTTTTGTCTTTGTTGTCTCTTTTTACCTCCTTTCTCCTTTTTTCACCGTCTTTTAATGTTTAAATATGTAAGAGACAGGGAAGAATCTCTCTCTCTCACTCTTTCTCTATGACCATATCATTTAAAACAAACAAAACCCAACACAACAAAGAAGCCAACAAGCACTTAAATAGTGGGAGAAGACATTAGGAGACAAAGTTTCAGTACAGATGGGAAATTGAACTTGCACAAAAACCCAACATTCATAAGGTAGAAATAAATTATTAGAATATTGACACTGCTTAAAGTCCTTTTACTTCTTTCTTTCTTTTTTTTTTTTTTTTTTCTTTCCTATCTTGTCTTCCATACCCGTGCAATAGCATTACCCTCATGCCGCTGTTTAAAACCATCCATTACACAAACCCAGAAGCGGCACTCCACAGGGAGCAGTCAATATCAAGTCATAATGGGGCTGCTGTCCAGAAGAGACGCACGCTGCTGTCTGATTGAACATACATGGAACATTACCCACTGCTGATGTTAATAATTGATAAGTAACGGAGCTGAGTGTATGCCCCTGGAGTGCGCCACCATATCCATCTAACCATAGCTGCCAAAACTTGCCAGTGACGGAGTCTACGACAGGAACTCACAAACCTGATAGAAGGGAAATCAAGCATGAGATCCCACAATGTGAGGCGTGAAAGTCCATACAATTTAAGCCTCTGTGTGTGTGTGTATGTGCACGAGTGTGTACGCGCGTGTGTGTGAGTGTATATTTCCAAACTTGCCATTTTAGACCAAAGCACAACTGGCTCTGGATGGTGTGTAGACAGTAGCTGAAAAATCCCGTAAATGAGAATGCGCCTAATTGGACTCAAACCCGTGATCTCCTAACTCACAAGTCCACAACATAACCACTGCACCATGGCAGCTTGTCTAAAATACACTTCTTTTAAATTGTCAGTTGTTTGCCTGTAAATTGCATCTCACTTGAGTGATCAGTGATTTGTCATCCACTAGTCTGTGAAATGGAAACTTAGTGGCGATAAGTCATCCACTGGTTGTGAATGGAAACTTGATGATCAGTCGTCCATCATCCTCATGTCAATAAAGGAAACATGATTGTGATAGGTCATCCACTGGTAAGTGAATGAAAAATATGATGATAATTGGTCATCCTGGGATTTGTAAATGGAAACTTGATGGTGATCACTTACCCACTTGTCTGGAAGTGGAAACATGATGGTGATTAGCCATCCACTGTTAAGTGAATGGAAACATGATGGTAATTAGTCATCTACTGTTAAGTGAATGGAAACATGATGGTGATTAATCATCTACTGTTAAGTGAATGCAAACATGATGGTGATCAGTCATCCACTGTTAAGTGAATGGAAACATGATGGTGATAGTCATCCACCGTTACGTGAATGGAAACATGATGGTGATTAATCATCCACCTTTAAGTGAATGGAAACATGACAGTGATCAGTCATCCACTGTTAAGTGAATGGAAACATGATGGTGATAGTCATCCACTGTTAAGTGAATGGAAACATGATGGTGATTGGTCATCCACTGGTCTGTGAATGGAAACATGATGGTGATTGGTCATGCACTGGTCTGTGAATGGAAACATGATGGTGATTGGTCATCCACAGGTCTGTGAATAGAAACATGATGGTGATTGGTCATCCACTGGTCTGTGAATGGAAACATGATGGTGATTGGTCATCTATTGGACAGTGAATGGAAACATGATGGTGATTGGTCATCCACAGGTCAGTGAATGGAAACATGATGATGATTGGTCATCCACTGGTCTGTGAATGGAAACATGATGGTGATTGGTCATTCACTGGTCTGTGAATGGAAACATGATGGTGATTGGTCATCCACTGCCACTGGTCAGTGAATGGAAACATGATGGTGATTGGTCATTCACTGCCACTGGTCTGTGAATGGAAACATGATGGTGATTGGTCATCCACTGCCACTGGTCAGTGAATGGAAACATGATGGTGATTAGTCATCCACTGGTCTGTGAATGGAAACACAATGATGATTGGTCATCCACTGGTCAGTGAATGGAAACATGATGGTGATTAGTCATCCACTGGTCTGTGAATGGAAACACGATGATGATTGGTCATCCACTGTTCTGTGAATGGAAACATGATGGTGATTGGTCATCCACTGGTCAGTGAATGGAAACATGATGGTGATTGGTCATTCACTGCCACTGGTCTGTGAATAGAAACATGATGGTGATAGGTCATCCACTGGTCTGTGAATGGAAACATGATGGTGATTGGTCATCCACTG
Source organism: Conus betulinus (assembly GCA_016801955.1). Lineage (NCBI taxonomy): Eukaryota > Metazoa > Mollusca > Gastropoda > Neogastropoda > Conidae > Conus > Conus betulinus. The sequence goes on from JADBJO010008824.1 coordinate 19,323, forward strand.
GCCTGTGAATGGAAACATAATGGTGATGGTCATCCACTGGTCTGTGTATGGAAACATGATGGTGATTGGTCATCCACTGGTCTGTGTATGGAAACATAATGGTGATTGATCATCCACCACTCAAAGTTGCATGCAGAGTGTAGAAGGAACAGCATCAACATTTCTGCATGATACACGTCTCCCCCAGTGACCAAATAGTTACTTGGACTGGGCTGAGCTAAAGTAGTTGTAAATGTGAAATTGGGATTGTGCCTGTAGTAATTACCCAGATAGCTGGTTTGTGTTCATTCTTTTTTTTTTTCAAGCAAAAATAATAACCAAGGAAAGCAACTTTTATTCTCATGGTGAAACAATTATATATACTTGACTCCAGTCAAATCTTGCAATTTAGTCCTACATTAGTATACTGACTGCTGTGACATTTTGGTTGGAAATTGATTTAGAGTTTGATTGGTGATCCCTGAGGGGAGGGGGGGGGGGGGGGGGGGGGGGGGGCGGAGAATGAATGCAAAGGAAAACAATTATATCAAATTCTATTGGGAATAGGGCAAAGAAAAGATCTAATTTGTAACACCTTAGTTTCAGCACACATCTGTCATACACTCCCTTTCTCCTTTCATCTGACCTACTATGCTTTACCATTATAATTTACAAGCATCAGGCTCTGGTGGGATTTGTAGATGATCTCTAACCTTGCATTCTTCCATTGTCCGTGCAGTCTCAGACAGTTGGAGAGAATCTGAGATGGATGAGATGCATGATGTTTTTTGCAATGTGGGTTTGTGATCGGCCTATCTTGTTGATTGGTCTGTCTTTGTCCTTTCGTAGTTATGCTGCCTGGGATAACCTGTTAGTTAGTACACATGATTTTGAAATGTCCTTATGTCCTCCAAGCTGTCACTGCCTCACAACAACATCAGAAGAAAGGTTTTAACATGTAACATTTGTAGAAGACAGGTATAGCTTTTTTATCTTAAACATTGTCACACAAACAAGAAAAAAAAAGTTGTAAACTAGTGCACACCTAAGCATTTTGGCATCTCATGCTGTCAACAACCCTTTCAATTCCAGAGTATTCATCGTTATAAATATGTCCCACACAAAGACCTCCCATCAAATCATTTGACATCCATTGTAGAGAAGGTATTGCAAACACTTACTTTGGATAGCTCTGCCTACTAGGAGAAGAGCAGAAGCTGACTGCTTTCCACAAACTCCACCAGAGGTTGACATCTATCAGTTTGAAACATCTCGCTTCCTCTCTAAATAGACACAGCACCTGCCAGTCCAGCCATCAGTCTTCCTACAATCCATCTACAAGGACCACTTATAGGCCAAGTACTTTTTCACAAGGACTAGCATGCCGGTGGTCACGGCAGCCATGCCATGTCCATCAGCTTTCAAAACCAGGGTGGCCATCCTCCAATAAATTTCTACCATGATGGAGATGAGCTTTCTGAATTAACATAATCTAAAGGGTAGAGTGCGCAGCGGCAGTTGAGCCTGGATGCTGCACTGGCTTTGCCAGGTGTACTTGGCCCTCAATACAGCTTCTGGGACTGAAAGGCATTGTGCTTGTCAGCAGTTGCACTTACGGCAGTATTTTCCTGTCCAGGTACTCTCTCTCTCTCTCTCTCTCTCTCTCTCTCTCTCTCTCTCTCTCTCTCTCAGACATAAACCACAGCTCCTCAAGCGAGTATAACAGATTTGTAAGTGTGATGACATCGGATTTCAACTTACTTCAAACGAAGACTGACAGTGAAAGATGTTTTTCTTACCGTGCTCCAGCAGTTTTGAAAATATTCACATTTCATTCTCAAGCACTCTGAATCTTTCTCTTCCTTCAAATCTCAACTTTATTTTTCAAAACAGTTTGATTATATGTTTGTGAATACTCTCTCTTTTTGTTGCTCCCCGAATTGTGTGTGCGCATGTGTGTGAATGTGTGTGTACTGATACATTTACACATGGTCAGATATGTGATGAGTGGTGAAATGGAATTCTGGAAATGTTTCTGGGTTTAGTTGTGCTTTTTGTTCAAGTATTTTCAATGTCTGTATATTTGTTGTCTCTGCTTCGTTTCTTGTTATGTGTAATTTTTCTTATATCATAGCGGAGGAGCGTTGTGGATGTATGCCCAGATAAACCTTCATTATTTAACATCATCATTGCTGATGTGGGGAACAAACGAATTGTTTTTTGGTCATATTCTGCAACTGTGTACAGAGCCTTTTAGACAGGCAGAATAATGTCCCTTTGTAACTCACTGAAGAGGATGATCCTCGCAACGACAGCTTGTTTGTCAGTTGCTATAGGGGAAGAGAAACAAATAAACATAGATAAATAAATAAACGCTTTAAAAAACAACTAGGACATGACAGGACATGTCATGCACGTCAAAGGAAATGTACCTTTCATACAATTAATTCGTGGTCTGTAGATATAATGTGTGTGCGTGCGTCGCTGTTGTTTGCCGACTGCTGATACCGTCAACAGGATGATGAGACTGACAGACGATATTGATGGTAGCACTCCACAATGGGATCAAACGCGGTTGTGAAGACCGTCGGGAAGCAGTTGTAAGTAAGCAGTTAGTATACAGTGTGTATGTGCTTTTCTAAGAACTGGTGTTTATACTTCGCTAAATGCAGAGTTTTAATGTAATTGATTATCAATCAAATCGTGTTTAAAGATTGCACACCCCCCTTCATACGTACACACACACACACACACACACACACACACACACACACACAGATCATCGAGGCGATCACCTTTATCATCATAATGTAGTATAGGAGGTAAATCATAGTCTGTTACTGTTTTAATTAAAACTAATTCCAGAAATGATACTTTAGCTTCACCATTAGTTGGTAGAATAGGAAAAGTATATAATCACTTCATTATTGAAGACTTGTTTCTGCTGTTTGTGAATGTGTGACTTAAAATGTGTTTAGAAATGTGAGATTATAGAATGTAATTAGTACATATGATAATGTTTTTTTTCTCTTTAAAAAAATAGATTTTGTGTATGTGCGTGTGTGTATGTGTGTGTTGTTATATCTGGGTTTTTTGATGTTATTGCTTTTAGTAAAATGCTGAAAAAACAAAACCAAACAAAATTCAAAAGTAAACCACTTTAAAGAGAGCAATGCTTTTTTTCTCTAATTAATGTTTGATTTTAGTAACTGTAACTTTTTTTAAATTACATGCAGCGCATAAGATGTGCATGCATACATTTGTACATACACACACACACACACACACACACACACACACTTGCACATGTGCATTGATTGAACTTGCCTTATTTTCTCTGTTCCTTCCATTGTAAACATCTGAACTTCCGACAGATGTACAGAAATAAAGGAGAGTAAACTGATTTAGATATGCAGTATTTTAAGTTTGTTATGTATGTCAACCCTTTTCTTAACTGACTTGAAAACTGAACATGTTCTTATAACCATTGACAGAAAATACTACTTTGATGTAAAGCGCCTGGAAGACGGATTTGATCTGTCAAGTAAAAAAGCCTCTGAATTTAATCACCCTTCCAGCAGAGCAGTAAGTATATGACACTCTGTTATTATTCAACATTTTTCATTCTCTGTTGTTAGTGTGATTAATAATAGCTTTGATGTATTTACAGTAAGAATTATGCAACAAAAACTAAAGTCTGGGGGGAAAAAATCAATATCAACACACTAAAGTTGGGAAAAAATCAATATCAACAATCAACCAAAGAATAATAAAATAAGAGAAGTGTAAAGCACCTGGAAAATGTTGGCTGTTCTCACTGCAATGGGCACTGAACTGAAATTAATGTAAAGAAGCGGCTAGTGAACTTTCTTTAAATCTCAGGTTGTTACAGTATCAGATTTTGTTTGAAGTTCACTTTTGTTCCTCCTTGACCAGATCCAACTTGAACACCTCTCTGCCGCTTCTGCCATTGCTTTCAGTCATTTCTGAAATCATGGGTTCACAATTCTGGTGATTACTCTGACAACAGTGCCACTCGGAACATGCAGGCAGAGTCTGCTGGACGGGGCAGATGACTGGGAGTGCACAGCAGACCTCCCAGAATGGAATAGTCACCCAGAGATTATCAGCAAGAGTGGCATGAGACCAGACATAGTATTACACTCTCAGTCAACCAAGCAGCTGATCATGATCGAGCTCACGGTGCCATATGAGAACAGAATGGAGGCAGCTCAGATCTACAAGACTGAAAAGTATGCTGATCTGGCAAACATCCTGAGGAGAGAAGGCTATCAGGTCAAAGTCCTCACTGCAGAAATTGGAGCTAGGGGGTTTGTGGGAACGTCTGCATACAGCCTCATGAAACAGCTCTCAGTTGCAGGGAGGGAAAAAAACCAAAGCCCTGAAAGCAATGGCAGAAGCGGCAGAGAGGTGTTCAAGTTGGATCTGGTCAAGGAGGAACAAAAGTGAACTTCATAAGGCTTAACTTTCCTACAAATATCAGGTGTCCCTGTGGCTCAGTGGTTAGTGCGCGAGTCATTAAGTGGAAATGAGCATGTCCAGAAGGGCATGGGTTCGAATCCCAGTCATGGCTCATCCCAAGATGGGAAAAAAAAGGGGCAGCAGAGGGACATCCGGAGTCATGAACGGGTGTGGCCCACCCCCCCAGAGTGTCAGGAGATAAGGGCCGAAACACTCGCTTGAAGGGGGCTTCTCTTCTGAGGACTCTATATATATATATATCTATATCTATCTATCTATATCTATATCTATATATATATACAGAGAGAGAGAGAGAGAGAGAGATACACATGTGTGTGTGTGTGTGTGTGTGTGTGTGTAAGTGTTCTTAAGTTTCCTTAAAACAGTTTTTTTTTAGTGATTATGATTATCAGCATCCCCTTGCCTCTGAACTTCTTTGTGTAATGCATTTGTAGAATTACTTCTACTGTATACAAAGTGATATGAATACCTAACATTTAATTTCACAGGGTTTTTTTTTTTAATCAATCCATGGTCTTATAGCAAGAATTTAAAATGTAAGTGATATTTCCTTTTGGAGGTGTCATTGTTTTTTTTTAAGTGTGTATGTTTATAAGTGTGCACATGCATGCTCATTCATGCATACATTACATGTCTGGTATGTGTGTGTCTGCCATCTACCATGCATGATCAGAATTTGGATCAATATAGCATATCAAACTGTCACAAAAGCAATTTAAAGTCAGAGTAATCACCAGAATTGTGAACCCATGATTTCAGAAATGACTGACAGTATGACATGCTATCAAATTTGTCTTTCTCTTCTCCTCTGTTTGTAAATGTTATAGGTAATCTCCATCAAGTTCACAAAGAGAAATGGGTGAAAAGAATATGACAACCTGCAGAACAGTATATGAGAGTGAAATCTGCTGTTTGATACAAACATTTAAATGTGTTCATGATTTTGCGTGGTGTAGGGTGGATATAAAGCTTCATATACAAGTTTTATTCTCCTGTTTTTGGAATTGTTTTCTTTGCTTCATTTAATGATGTATGACTGGATGCAAAAAGATGGCACAAAGACAGGTGCATTCTTATCTGATTGTTTTGAAATGTAAAGAAATTCTTCCAGTGTGTTTGTACTATGCACAAGAGATAGAAGAAACTGTAGCAGTCTTGAAAGAACTCTTTTGGATACATAATGTGAAGTTGAAAATAGGCTGTGAAGTTCCAGTCTGAAACAGGACAGATAACAGCAGGTCTATTCATTTCATTGTAATAAATAAAAGCTTGCAATTTTCAAGGAGCTGTATCGCCGCAGTTAGGAGTGATAACATGGATTGAAATTTTTCCCATATGATAAAGTCTAGCCGATTCTTTTCTATATTTATGATATATCTCAATAAATATTGGTGTTAGAATACTAATTGTGTTGTAATCATATCAGGGCAGTTTCAAATGTTCAAATCGAGATCTGAATTAAACATTATGTACTGCCTTTCTCATCTGGAGAGAAATTCTTCATTTAGCTTCATGCAAAACTATTGGATAATAACCACAGGTGTTCATTCATTTTCCTTTAACAAATTCTAAACTTTGTGTTTTTGTTATAATATAACAACACTAATTTACCCCAAAATAATCATGAACAAAATTTTTAATGCATTTAAACACTTGTATTTATATATATAATGCACATTTAGATTCATTAACTGCATTTGTTTTAAAACACAGGAAGAGTACACAAATGATTTTAATGCACGCACACACACACCACACACACACACACACACACACACACACACACACACACACACACACACACACACACATACCCAAACACACACACACACACACACACACACACACACACACACACACACACACACACACACACACACACTCACACAAGGACTAAACAGGAAGTACGATGACAGTGGTAAGTTAAAGTCTTTAGAGTTCATTGTTCTGAAAGGAAAAATCTTTATTCTTCTTTTTGCAGGTTCTAAACACAAAAAAAAAGTAAATGAATACTGAACAGAACACATATGAAAGTGTTGAAGTGCATAGTTATGTGAAAGATAACATTTGACACAAAATGAAATGAATATAAAAATTGTATGAAAAGTGATCTTTGATGTAATCATATGACCAGAACACTTGATTTCTTTGTCTAATTGTTGAAATAAAGCAAGAAACAGGAAATGGGAACTCAGTGTTATATTTCAGTCTCTGCAGTTCATTATTTAGAGAGGACATACATCATGATGTGAAAGGGAAAATTTAAGATCAAATGAAATTTGTAAAAAAAATATGAAAAGTGGTGTTTTTGTTGAAGTCTAAATTAAAAGTGGGGGGAGTGGGGGGGGGGGGAGGGGGGGGGGGGGGGGGGGGGGGGGGGGGGCCGAATACCATCTTCACGCTTTTGAATGGAATCAGTTAAGCATAGAACAGTTATTAAATGACTGTCTCCCCTCTATAGTTTAAATAATACTGAAAAAAAACAAATGTCAGTGCATGTGACAAATGCCAAAGTACAAAAACAATGTCAATGATGTGCTGATCATTCAAAGACAATGAATATTTATTTCTCAGTTGTTACATTGTTGATTGATTCCTGTGCTTAGAAATATTGATGATTTGAGAAAACCTATGACAATCATAAGACAGATGGTGAAGCATCACTGTAATGTTATACGTCCATTACATCCCCTCAAGTAATTATGATTGCCAGTATCTCAAAAACCAAAAAAAGGAATTAACTTCCCATTCTGCAGTACTACAGCTCTAAGAGCTAAGATTCTATTGTAGCTTTGATACCTATGTGTCACATTCTTGAAAGTGACTTAACATAGATGTATTGAAGTTGTATTTTTCAACACTTGCAACTTCTTTTGTGATCCTCTTTTGGCATCAAGTCATATGCTTTCACTGTGGTTGCTGTTGCTGTTGTCTGTAGTGTTATATCATAATGAGTAAACTTCCCTTTCTTTTCTAATCATTGCTGTCATTGCTGTCTGAACAGTATTCCAGATAACCACAGCAGTTGCTGTAAGTTTTTATGATAATGATCATATTTTTGATGTCATTATACTCTCCAACATTCTGTGTTGTGATCGTTATGATGGACAGTTATGCTTTTCTAAAAAAAACATTGATGTTTTGGGTTACATTTCCTTTCCTATGTTGATTGCGTGTGCTTGATACTACTGTGTCAGCTTGTTAAGTGGAACCCTTATCTGGTGGTAAGATTATAGCAAAATGCTTCAAAATTCAAAAGCAATAGTCCTCCAAAGGGAAGAAAACATTATAGAAAATCACAATGCCACTCTTCTAATTTTCGGCCACGTGGCCTTTTTCAAGAGAAAAAAACAAAAACAATGCAACTACGTGATGTCCATCTTTGGCAACTGGTCAGAGCAAGTTTTGACATCATAATATGTGATGTCATCAACAAGGGGAAAAAAAAAAAGGGGGGGGGGGGGGGGAGGGGGGGGGGCAAGTTGTGTGTGTGCATGTTTTTGTGTGCGCGCACACATACACACACACACACATACACACATGCACGTGCGCGCACGCATGCACACACACTGGCGCGCGCGCGCACGCGCACACACACACACACACACACACACACACACGCACACACACACACACACATACACACACACACACACACACAACTTGTCCCCCTCCCTCTTCCCCCTGCCCCCTTTTTTTTTCCCTTGCTGATGACATCACATATTATGATGTGAAAACTTTTATGAGGTCAATTCTTTGCTCTGACCAGTTGCTTAAGATGGACATCGCCTAATTGCATTGTTTTCGGTTTTTTTTTTCTTGAAAAAGGCCATGTGGCCGAAATTAGAAGAGCTGCTTCAGAATAGTTTGTAGTTTTGTTCCAAGTTGATTAGCCGGTAGCCATGCTTGTTTGTAGCCCATCTAATGATATACTATAATGCTGAGTATTCAGCTGCACTAATGTATATTCAACACTCCATCAACTATAAGAATAACAACCACTGCAGTTACAGTTATAGGTGTCTTTAATGCTATTTTCTATCTCTTCAATAGTTCAGTTTTGATATAGCAGATCTTGGCTGCAGCCTTAGTCTTTATTCACAAGCTGTTTCCATCAAACGCATGTGCTGGCATGCGCGCACACACACACATGCACACGCACACACATACACACATGCACATGCTTGCATACGCACGCCCACGTGCACACACGCACACACACACACACACACACACACACACACACACACATACACACACACACACACACACACACACACACACACACACACACACACACACACACACACACACACACACACACACACACACACACACACACACACACACACACACTCACACATCAACAGTACACAGGTAATTTAGAACTTGAAGCTTTGTGCATGGAACCAACCTTGCATTATGCTTTTTTTTTTTTTACTTAAAGAAGGCATGCTCCATATCAGTCAGACAATAGATCTGTTTCACTCCTGAGATCCATGTATATTTGTATATAATTCTTTTGTTTGTGTGTGTGTGTGTGTGTGTGTGTGTGTGTGTGTGTGTGTGTGTGTGTGTGCATGCACACGCACACGTGTGTGTTTGTGTTTGTTATGCATGAGTGAATGACTGAGAGAGAAAGCGAGTGAGTGTGTATGTGATGTTTGTGTGTGAGATGGAGAGTGTACAGAACAGGGAAATAGTGAAAGTGTTTCTGTGTGTGTGAGTGCGTGCGTGTGTGTGTGTGTGTGTGTGTGTGTGTGTGTGTGTGTGTGTGTGTGTGTGCACGCGCATGCACACGTGTGTGTTTGTGTTTGTTACACATGAGTGAATGACTGAGAGAGAAAGAGAGTGAGTGTGTATGTGATGTTTGTGTGTGAGATGGAGAGTGTACAGAACAGGGAAATATTGAAAGTGTTTCTCTGTGTGTGTGTGTGTGTGTGTGTGTGTGTGTGTGTGTGTGTGTGTGTGCACGCGCATGCACACGTGTGTGTTTGTGTTTGTTACACATGAGTGAATGACTGAGAGAGAAAGAGAGTGAGTGTGTGTATGTGATCTTTGTGTGTGAGATGGAGAGTGTACAGAACAGGGAAATAGTGAAAGTGTTTCTGTGTGTGTGTGTGTGTGTGTGTGTGTGTGTGTGTGTGTGTGTGCACGCGCATGCACACGTGTGTGTTTGTGTTGTTACGCATGAGTGAATGACTGAGAGAGAAAGAGAGTGAGTGTGTATGTGATCTTTGTGTGTGAGATGGAGAGTGTACAGAACAGGGGACTAGTGAAAGTGTTTCTTTGAAAGCTCACAAACGTGACGATATATATGCAATAAGTTTTCAGAGAGAGTATAAAGATGAGATTTGAAAAGTATTGAGGGGGCAAGAGGACAGGGGGAGGGATGAATATGTTTGTGGAAGTAGGATGGGATGGAGGGGATGAAGGAGTGCAAAGGGAATGAAGAGGTAAAAAAGAAGATGAACCAGCTTTTGACTTTGCTTATGTCTTTTTGGGTTCTTCAAGTGCAAGTCAGTGTATTTCCATTTTAATCGATTCTTTTTATATTTTTGGCTGCTTATTTCTGTGCAGCATTTTCTTTCTTGTTTTTCTGTACTACTCTTTGACTGCTGCCTTGGGAAATCTTTCAGCTGTGATTCTCTCCCATGGTGTTGAGAATGCTGCTAAATTATAGATGATATGCATCTGTTAGATACCATGGGTGGACCATCACTGCACAGACCCAGGGTACTGATGAGAGTCATGCAGGAGATACAAGTCCACTGTAGTCAGGCAGAGCAAAGTAATGGTTCTGTTCAGCTTGAGTGACTTCAGTGGATCCTATGTTGTCAGTGAAGGGGTTAATAACTGCAAAGCAACTTCCTCTTTTTCAACTCCCTTTTTTCGCTTCTAGAACCTTGCAAGCTATATTCATAATCACAGAAGAATTATTCTTACCAGCCTGCATTTCCTTTTTTTTTTTTTCTTTTCTGTATGTATATTTTCAAAATCTGTGTCTAGTGTGGATTATCAGTTTATTTCATGGTTGTATATTTCAGCATTTATGTTACTGTAGTGGACACATTTTGTCTGGTGGCGTTTTTGTTTTGTTGTGTTGTCAGCATTGTTTTGTTCTGTGCTGCTGCATTTACTTTTACTCCGTTGCCACTCACAGCCCATTCTCCATGACACTAACCCCTGCAACATG
>JADBJO010008824.1:35000-45000 GCA_016801955.1 Conus betulinus
TGTTCCCAGTGTGAAGCATGGATTCATACCCTATGCACCCCAGATCTGTACTCCATGTGCAACCTGGATTTATACTCAGTGAACACCCTGGATCTGTGCTCTCTGTATAACCTAGATGTCTGTCCTTGCACAGCCTGATTTTGTACTGTGCATACAACCTGGATTCCTATCCTGAGTACAGCTTAGATCTGCACCCCATGTACAACATGGATGTGTCATGAATGTATGGCTTGGATTTGTACTTCAAGTACATTCTGGATCTGTACTGGGTGTGTACATCCTAGTTCGTATACATTCTGATTTACTGTATAGGTTTGCAGTGGACATTTGGTCATGAAGGACCCCCAAAAGATGTCTGTGTGCATAAGGACAGGATAAAGGGATTGTGTGTTCAGTGCTGTCTGTCTTTCTCTTTCACTGCCTTAGTCATTTCCCACAGTGGAAAAGGGAGGGGGAAGGTGGGGGGGCATCTACTGTGACTGAGGGTTGACCAGGCAGATGAGGCTGTGAGCTTTCATGGTCTGTTGTAGGTGGACTCAGAAGAGGAGCACAGTCCTCGTGAACGTCAGATCAGGAAATCTCTAACGAGAACCATGAAGAAATACCAGTTTGGGGTGAGTGGAAGAACCTGTTTCTTAGTTTAAGTATTGTTACTCTGTGTGTGTCTGTGTCTGTAAGACTTAAAGCAATGTTTTCTAATGACTGATGAATATGAAGATGATAGTGTTGAAAATGATAAGGAGGTACAGTTTTATATACACTTGCACAACAGATCTGTAATCTCTCTCTTTCTCTGTCTCAGTTTCTTTCTCTCTCTATTTGTGTCACTGTCTCTGTTTGTCTGTCTGTCTGTCTGTCTGTCTGTCTGTCTGTCTGTCTGTCTCTCTCTCTCTCTCTCTCTCTCTCTCTCTCTCTCTCTCTCTCTCACCTTCTCTCTTATATCTCACTTTATCTCACTTTCTCTCTCAATCTCTCTCTCTCTCTCTCTCTCTCTCTCTCTCTCTCTCTCTCTCTCTCTCTCTCTCTCTCTCTCTCTCTCTCTCTCTCTCTCTCACTTTCTGTGTGTGCCACCTCCTGTGTGTGTGTGTGTGTGTGTGTGTGTGTGTGTGTGTGTGTGTGTGAACCTTGGCATTGACCAAACCCAAGCAATAAGACACCTGCAGCGTCGGTCAGAAAATTTTAGCAGGACACTCACATAATTTATACCCCCCTGCAGCAGAGCAATGCTCAGGCACCATTTAGCGGCACCATGAACTTGTTCCCAAGCAGTGTTCGGGTGACAGAACTGATGTACACAAACTTGTTTATGTCCAAAATTATGCAAGAAACATTTAAGAAATTTTACACAGATTGAAATAACAGATAGTACATAACATGCTAAAGTCTTGAAGTCTTTGAATCTAAACTGAGTCTGCCTTGTACGTTCAGACATGGAGTTTTTTGTGAAAACTCAAATAATGTTTGAGGTTATCAAAGCATTATGAAAAATCCAACAGAGCATAATATCATTAGGAACTTTTGTATGTAGCAAAAGAATTGATTTTCTTCAAACCACACTTTGATTCAATAGTTTTTCCAGGTATTAAAGTTGAAATGAGGTATCCAGTTTATTTATGTAAAACATTGAATGATGCTTGAGTTTGTTAAGCCATCAAAAGTCTGAAAGCTCATCACATTGAATAAAATTGTAATGTACTGCTGCATAGTAATTCGGAAATAATCACATGAATTTGTATACAAAACAGCCTGTGAGATGTTTACAGTTGAAGTGAAGTATCCCCTCTGTCCATGCAGATCAGCCCAAACAGGCCAGGCAGGAGAGACTGCCCAGACAATGTATTTGGAAAGGTTGAAAGGGTTAAAATGTGTAGGTGTTAAGCCCTGTTTGTCCTCTTTGAGCCGTCATGGAACACTTCATTCTGGTCATAGATTGTCCCACAAAATATCTGACATAGTCAGGCTGCTTGCAAGGATTAAACACTCAACACACACATGCACACACACCCATGCATTCACACAGGCACTAAAGCTTTTGCATCATAGGACATGGTGTTAAAGGAAATACTGCTCTGATTGAGAAATTACAGTTTCAGTTTCAGTTTCATCAAGGAGGCGTCACTGCGGGCGGACTAGTCCATATACGCTACACCACATCCACTAAGTTTTGAGACCACACTATGTATGATTTGAAACTGATGGATAAATGAATTAACAACAAAGATGAGACAATCGAAGAAGAGGGTCTCATGGCTACGACTCAGCGGATGTCTGACCTACGACTTAGCCCAGCGCGCTGGTCAGACCTTGAGTACATACCTACCTTTGTGTGTGTGTGTGTGTGTGTGTGTGTGTGTGTAGTGGATATACACGTGTGTGTATGATGTGTGGGCATTGGCCCATGTATGTGCGTGGGTGCATGTGTGTGTGCATGTGTGTGTGTGTGCGCTCAGGCATGTGTGCATGTTTGTGTGTGTGTGTGTGTGTGTGTGTGTGTGTGTGTGTGTGTAATTTGTGTAATTTGTGTTTGTGTGAGCACACTTATCTGCAAATAGGCTATATGTGTACATATCTGTGTGTATGTGTGTGTCTTTGTATGTGGGCATGTGTGTGCTCAGAAATTACTCTCAAACCAGATGACACTCAATTGATACCACATATCCTGAGTTTCCATAGTTACATGATTGAGTAATACACATGTTATATGTGTCATGTTGATGCTAACTGCAAAGGTAGTTCATAATGTATGAGCAGAAAAGATTTCTGTGTGTCCTTCATTCTCTTGCAGTATGAATCAGCAGATTAAAATGACAGGTATATACAGGTATATTTTTGTTTGCCAGCTGTACATGTTCCTTTGACTGTCACTTAAATCTTCGTTCTCTTGCAGTAAGAATCAGCGATTATGAAGACAGGTATATTTTGTTTGCCAGCTGTACATCTTCCTTGGAATATCAGTTAATATCTGTATGCTGTGACTTTGTTTCCTTTTTCTCTGATGCTGAATTCTTTACAAGGAAGGCAACAAGAATTGAAGCAAAATAGCCTGATTTTGAAAGTTAACATCTGTCTCTACTTGCACAAATGAGTATGTATGTATGTGTATATGTATGTGTTTGTGTGTGTGTGTGTGGGGGGGTGCATGCTAGTGTGTGCATGTGATTTTACAGCCTAAAGTAATCTTAGAGTAAACTTGTTTCAGGTTTTTTTTTGTTTTTTGCTTTTTTATCATATTTAAAACCAGCAATCTGATCATTCTGCAATAATAACCAAAACTGTCAGAAATAATTGACACAGATTCAGAAATCATGGACATTCAGAAGTCATTGACATAGATATTCAGAAATCATTTACATAGTTATTCAGAAATCATTGAAATAGATATTCAGAAATCATTGACATAGGTGAATGGACTATAAATAGATAAACCAACTTATCATGTGATAGCATCATTCTGTAACTGGACTGGATAATCATTTTGTTGAATGTGTGTGTGTGTGTGTGTGTGTGTGTGTGTGTGTGTGTGTGTGTGTGTGTGTGTGTGAGAGAGAGAGAGAGAGAGAGAGAGAGAGAGAGAGAGAGAGAGAGAGATGGAGTGATTATTAATTCAGTGAATACTTCCATTTTATCCATAAACTGCCCTCTTTGAACAAATCAACAGAAGTGAACTCTATCTCTGTAAAGCTCACTCAGTTTTGCAAAGCCTGCACGGATGAATTGTCCACATACAGTAGTTTGCCTTTGTCTGTATCTCTGTGCTTTATTTATTTCATCTTAATTTGTATTTCTTTCTCTGTGTGTCTTTCTGTCTTTGCCAGTTTACCCCTTCTGTTTCTCAAAACAGTTATGTCTATTCTCTCTCTGTCTGTCTCTGCCTCTGTCTTTGTCTTTGTCTCTCTCTCTGTCTGTCTGTCTGTCTCTCCATCCCCCCCCCCCCCCCCCCCCCCCCCCCCCCCCCCCCCCCCCCCCACCTTCTTGCTGTCTCTCACTCTCACTTTTTCTGCTTTTTCTTTTTTTTTTTTTTTCACTCTTTTTTTTAACATAACATCCATCTGGCTTTTAAACTGCAGTACTCTTTCTGTATTATCCATATACATTCAGAAAAAGGAGTTGTAGTGTGTGTGTGTGCGTGTGTGTGTGTGTGTGTGTGTGTGTGTGTGTGTGTGTGTGCGTGTGTGTGTGTGTGTGTGTGTGTGTGTGTGTGTGTGTGTGTGTGCATATATGCACGCGTGCAAACGTGTGCATGCATGTATAAGTGTGTGTGTGCCTTTTTTCAGTTTATTTTATTAAAGATATTTTCCTTTTTTTGTCTCCTGGATCTTTTCTCACTCTCTCTGTTTTCTGCCTCTTCCCATCATTCTCTGTGTGGAGAATCAAAACATGCTCTTGATTATTTGGAAGGGTGGAAGCCAGTTATGTTTCCAGTGCTTTGGGGAACTACAGATCTATCATCATATCAGATCGTATTGGGGAATGAAAGGCATGGATTTGATTCTCAGTATTTTTTTTTTTTCTTATTAGTCTCTGTTGAAACTGCATAAACATCAGTGTACCTTTTTTCCCCTTTTTATGTAGATCTGTATCATGCTCTCACACTCGTAATTTTTCAGACAATAAAGAATACATTTTCTCATAATCTTAGCGTTTCATTTAAAAATTTTCATGTTTGAACATATCATTTCAAAGAAGACATGGTGGTGTAACTAAGATCATGGATTTGAAGTATAGTGTCAATCATTATGGACTGAGCATTCTATGTTCTGATATCAACACGCTTAATTTCTTTCTTTCTTTCTTTCTTTTTTTCTTCACATATTTTTCTATAGAATACTGGCATTATTGTGGGATTAAAGACTGATTTCCTTCATTTAAGTGTTTGTGTGTGGCAGGTATAGGGGACATCATGTATCCATATTTTGCCATGTAGTCAGATTCCAGTTTGTAGTTTCTAGAGTTTCAAGATGTGATTAGGATACTGTAGCCCTGTGCAAATCAGGTATCTTGTAGAATGTGGATGAACAAAATGGGATTGTATTCTCTGAGGAGTTTCATGTCAGCATCTGATTTGATTTGATCAGTAGGATCAACTGTTATGCACATGTAGACTGGCTGCCTAGCTATTTTCATCATTATTGTTGATTAGAACATTTAAATGCATAATCAGTTTAATGACCTAGGGGAGTGTTTATAATGAACAAGAACAAAAATCAGATTACAAACCAAATAAAGTAGAACAACAAGCAATACAAAAAACCCAGTCTGCAGTCGCATTCTGTCTCAACGCCCTTGCGTACCGCAATACTGCCCCATCTTCTCACATCCTCTCTCCACCTTTCCCCCACCTCTCAAACAAAAGCAGTTATTGCTAGATGAATATGCACATGCAACCAAATACATATATCATTCCGCAAAACAACAACAGCACATGTTTTGTATAGAACAGTTTAGGAAAAGAAAAGTTTTCAAGTTTGATTTGAAAGAGGTCAGAGAGTTTGATTTGAAAGAGGTCAGAGAGTTTGATTTGAAAGAGGTAAGAGAGAGGCAGAGTATCAGAGTTGATGTAGAGATTATTCCATCAAAGGTGCCTGATAGGCAAGCTTTGATAGGCAAAGGAAAGCTGACCAAAAGTTTTAGGACAAACAGAGGAAATTCAGAAGAAGGATGGAGTTCGTATGATAGGGTACACAAGTGCAACAGTTCAGTCAGATATTGAGGACAGGAAGATTCAAGGGATTTAGAGCAAAGAGATTCACCTTTCTGGGAAATCCTTTGCTGAACATGTCAGTGAAGAGAATGTGAAGAGAATACATTAAAACAGAAAAATGGCCAAACATAAATGAGCAGATGAGGTGGGCAGCATGTTTTGGGATCAGCTGAAATTTCTCAATGAGACAAACATGGGAGCCAGACAAAAGAGCATGACAATATCCAAACAGAGAGTACAAATGTGCAGGCAAGGCTTTTGTCGGCGTCCTCAGAAAAGAGCTGACAGAGAGAAGCAATTCAATGGACTTCATTAAAGCAAATTTAACAACATTAGCGGCATGTTGTTGAAAGGAAAGAGTTCGATCATGTGTTAACCATGGTTGCAAGCAAGAGAAGATAGAGCAATAAGTGAATCAATTAGGTCAATAGAAGATGGAATAGAAGACTTTTTCCAATACTTTGATGGACAGATCAGCATCATATCAGGTTGGTTTTCCCGTAGTTTAAATTTCTTGTCTGTCATCCAGTTTCTTAGGTCAGATACATGGGACTGGGTGCTTTCAATCACTGTCAGATGGTCAAAGGGAGGTCCAGAAATAAGAAGCTGATTGTTGTAAGAAAAACCGTGATAGAAAAGCGAATGTTACAATAGCTGAGACAGGATAAGTGTACAAACTTCAAAGGATGAGTCTCAGGTCTGATCCCTGATGCACACCATACAGTACTGGAGTACTGGACTTGGGCTGGAAGTAGAACTATTAACAGAAACAACCTGTTGATAGTCAGTGGTGTAGGGGGTAAAACCAGCTGAAGACTGTATCAGAGAGACCAAAAGAGATCTGCTAAGGGCATGGAAGAATAGAATGATTGTTGCTATCAAAAGCTGCATAGAAGTCTAGTTTGAAACAGCTGATCACCCCTTTTACCTCTACTGATCACTCATACATATTATGACTACAACTCGCTTACAGGACATACACATACATGCAGAACACTCATACCAACATTTAGAACAGATGCAGGTAGTGTATCCACATGCACACACTTTGTGTGCTCGCATGCACACACACACACGCATGCACGCTCACATGTATGTATGTATGCTGTATCTGCTCAGACTCGCGCGCATAATAATGTCACACTTAATGTCCATACACACACTCCCACACATACAGACAAATAGACTCGCACACACAGAAAAACACATACACATGCATGCATGCATATATGCATGCACACACTCAAACATGAATGACACATGTAGACTGAATTGAATGCCCCATGATTTCTTTGATGGGTTTCACAAGAGATAAATGAGACTGAGTCACTCATTCATACCCAGACCAGCACTGCTTACGTCTGATATTGTCAGCAGGTAGAGATAGATAATTAGAAGTTTTTTTTTTCTCTTTTAACTAAATCATCTTTCTTTCAGAAGGCACATGTTCCAGAATGGTATTATGTATACACCCTGGGGGACCACGACGACAGCAGCCACACGCACCGGACACCAGGGGGACTTCAGGAAAAACCAAGAAAACAAGGTATGTGTGCCATTTGATGTGTAGTTTTCTTTCCTCTGTCTGTATTGGATGAGATGGTCTGACGGTGTTGTACATGTCGGCATGTGAGCACTCACAGCATTACCTGGGCTGTGTGTTTTTGGCACTGTATCTTGGCAATGGCACATTTGCTGCAAGCTCTTGAAACATTTTGTACCACCCCTCAGAGGTTGTTTGCTAAAGGAAGTGGCTGTAACTGTAGGCAGGTTTGCTTTTTTCATGTTTGCATATTTATTTGAGATTTATTTGTGGCAGTTTTAAGATACAACAACACCACTATCTAACTGATTGCTTTAAGATCGGTTTTCATTGTATCATCATCTTAGGTTCAGACCTGTTCATCCATACGATTTTGCCATATTTTGTACACATGTTCGGCAAAAATACAATCAGTACGATGAACTGGAAAAAAGTATGTCGAAAAAAAAAATCTCCAGACTAAGTTCTTGAGCGGTAGTTGCACTTGCTTATAACCATTGTATTAGTGCACAACAACCAAAGAGGGACAACTCACACAAAATTGTGCAGGCAAAATTCGCATCTGGATGATGTTGGAACAATAGCAGGGACCCCCTGGTTTTACAAAAATTCACAAATTTGGAAGATGTATACACACATTTTTTGGAAAATATGCTCATTTTTAATTGAGAAATACACCAATAGCAGCTTTAGGGTAAACAGGTCTGTAGGTTGTTCATTAAGGAAAAGAGTGATCACTTATCAGTAACATGCATGTAGTATCACTTTTGAAAATACTTTGATGTGACGAAAAAGCAGAAAGAGCACACAAACAAAGTGTGAAGTTACGCAATTTAATGAACGACACACAAAACAAGACAAGAATTTTCGGCAATAAGCCTTCCCTTCCTCAGCGACAAAACAATGAAAACAGTACAGACATTAACATGCACAATACTCCCCTTGTGAAGCCAAAGTGGTGAATGAAGTTGAAAGAGGGGCAGTGGGAGAGAGGGTGAGTAGTGTTCGAGGAAGAGCACGAGGAAAGAGGGTAGAGTGAAGCGAGGAGGAGGGAAAGGGGAGAGAGAGAGAGAGAGAGAGAGAGAGAGAGAGAGAGAGAGAGAAAGAGAGAAAGAGAGAGAGAGAGAGAGAGAGAGAGAGAATGAAGTAGAGGAAGAGTGGAGAGAGAGAGAGAGAGAGAGAGGACAGGGAGGGGAAGGAGAGTGAGGGGGGGGGGGGTGTGTGATTGTGTGTAGTGGGTGTGTTGCATATGAAAGAAATGAACAAGAGAGAACACAATAGATGAAATACAATATGCACCAAAAAAAAGCATCGTAAATGACCAGGGGATGGGGGGGGAGAGAAGGGGGTCAGCCGCCTAAAGCACCCAACCCAAGTCTGACCCTAGGGTAGGTTGCCCTACCCAAGCACCAAGGGGTGAGAGGGAAATGGGGAGAACCCCGAGAAAAAACCCCCTAGCCAGACGCAGCTAGGAGCTGCAGGGCTCGCCCCCCCACATGAAAAAAAAAACTTCTTGCGCACACACACACACACACACACACACACACACACACACACACACACACTCACACCACACACACACACACACACGCCAATACGCACACACACACCACACACACACAACCACACTCGTACCTATAACACAAAAAATAAAAAAATAAAAAAAACCTTGTGTGGGGGGGGGGGGGGGGGGGGTACAATGGAGAGTAAATGAGTATATGTACAAACAGGCATACATTAAAACATTTGGGTAAAGAATAGGGAGGTAGGTGGTGCTATGGTGTCGCAACAGAAAAAGGCAAAAATAAGAGCATTAACAAAAAAGATAGATAAGAGGTCATGATGAGAGGCGCTAACACACACACTCCCAATGACCAACCAAAAAAAAAAAAAAAAAAAAAAAAAAAACCGGGGTGGGGGGGGGGGGGGGGGGGGGGGGGGGTGGGTGGGGGAAGGGGTTGGGGAGGAGAAAGAAAGAAGAGACGAAAAGAGAGGACCCGTATGAGGGCCCTAAAGGAGAGATACCTGAGAGAAGTGCTACGGGGAGAAGGAGGAAGAGAAGCCTCAGGAGGTCCTGTAGAAGGGTCCTACTAAGGGGGGGGGCGACAAGAACAAAAGGGGAGAGACAGGAAGTAAGTAAAGAGAAGGAACACACAAGAAGAAGGAGCCTACGGAAGGACTGAAGGGGAAAAAGGACAGAGAGGGAAGAGAGCGAGAGGGAAAAGGGGGGGTAGGGGGTAGAAGGGGGAGAGAAGGGGGGGAGAAAAAAAAAAAAAAAAAAAAAAGGGGGGGGGGGGGGGGGGGGGGGGGGGGGGGGGAGGGAAGGGAAAGAAAGAGGAAGGGGGGGGGGCGGGAAAGAAGGGGGGAAGGGGGCTAAGGGGGGTAGGGTAGGATGGAGAGGGAATGAAAAAAAAAAAATTAATAAAAAATAAAAGGAAATAGAAAAAAAAAAAAAAGACAGGAGACTGGGGAGCTAACCCTACTCAGAAACTCCTGGCAAAAGATATAGGCTCTCAAACGATCATCCCAGTAGGCGCTAGGCTCTATGGTCACGAAGAGGCCACTGATGCAGACCAACCATGCACAAAGGGGAAAGGGAATAATAGACCATCGTCCACCTGAATTGGCACAGAAAAAAAAAAAAAAAAAAAAAAAAAAAAAGAATTGCTACGCTTTTTCATTGATACCAGCTGGATTTCTGGTGCCAAGTTTTTGAATCAGGGTGACTCCATATCCTTCCTGTCTCTAGAGTCACT
>JADBJO010008824.1:50000-90956 GCA_016801955.1 Conus betulinus
CATGATGGGACTGGTGGTTCGTGGTGCAGACGGATTGGGAACTGGTGCACAGGTTGGATCCTGCATGGAGCTGTTGTGAACAGCCTCCATGTGTGAAGGTACACTCAGAGAGTTTAAACAATGGATATGTAGGGTCAGATAGTGAAACTGGAGAATGCTGGATTAGGAAGTTTTGGCAATGTGTGTTATTGTGTTGTTTATAATTAAAGACATTGTATTGTGTTGTGTTGTGTATTGGAGTGTGTGGAAGTATGTAAGTCTACATCCATGCATGTGTGTGTGTGTTTTGTGAGCTTTTTTTTTTAGTTATGCATGGCTTTATTTCTATCTAACTCAACCAGAGCTCACCACCTCACTCTTTTCTTCAGCATGTATTATTTTTAGTATGATTTGCAAGCACATGTTTCTTCTACATTTCCATTTACTGAGGTTTTTGCTGGTGTATCTGCTTATAAATGTATTTGCTTGCCAGTGTATCTACTTAAAAGGGAGAGTAACAGAGCTAGTGTATCTGCTGATATATGTATTTGCTTGTCAATGTTTATGCATAAGTCAAAGAGTGAGAAAGTGATCTGTGAAATGAATCAAATTTGCAGAGGCTTAGATTTATTTTGTATCACCTTTTAATCTTACAGTGTATACTGAATACTTGTCAAAATTATGGCTTCTTTTTTTAAAAAGTAATTCAAGGTATCTCATATGTAAAGCATGTTCACTCTTGTCTTGTCTGTATGTGTCCCATCTATTTTTGCAGAGTGTGATTTTTGTTGTTAGTTGTACAGTACCATGTTTTTCAACTGATCCAAATTTGACATGGTGATTCATGAGTGTTCTGGGCAGACCAAGAGCAAATCCCTTTTCTGCTAGAAAGTCATAACTTAATATGACCATACGGCAAAGTGAAGTGATTTCAGGATTCCAGCAAAGTCAGGTAAGCCTCGCCATTGGCATTCATACAGATATAAAACAGGTTGCTTTCTGTCAGCTGGAATAGCTCTTTTTCGAGAGCCTTAGACTGAAGATCTAAAGGTCGCTGGTCTGCCCTGGGTTCAGACACTTTTTTGTCCTTTCTTTCAGGAATTTGAAGCAAGTGCAAGACAAAGGATGGGGGGGGGGGGGGGGGGGGGGGGTTGTGTGTGTGTGTGTGTGTGTGTGTGTGTGTGTTTAGAAGGAAAGGGAAGGATGGGGAACTGGGAATGGGGAACTGGGAATGGGGGAAAGGGGAAGAGGCTGGTGGAGCAGGGAAGGGGATGAAGGGGGAGGGGGAATGAGGTTTTATAATGATAATAGGGCCTGGGCCCAAGTGCCTTTAATTTCCAAAGAAGGAATGAAACAAACAACAGAATCCATCCCAATTGAAGACAGATTTGCGTGGGGAATGAGAAATAATTCTTCTCCAAATCGTGATGTTGTTACTTTTATTGTTCCCCCTGAGTGGCAATCAGTAGGACCTGCAAGTGACCTGTGTTTCACTCAGTAAAGAGCTCATCAGGCTTGCTGCTGGATCCTTGGTACTTGCTGGTTGAGAAATACTTCAACGTAAGCAGAAATCAAGCACATCTTCCCACACACATGAACAGTATCTCCTGAAAACAAACAAAAACCACTCACTGAAGGGGTAAAACAAAATGTTGAATAAGATGGTAGGCAAAGATATGTCAAAAAATCAAAAAGTGTTAATGTACATGACACAGCCTTTGAGGACCAATAAACTGGGATGAAAATCCAGACGGATGAAAGATTCACTTTGAAAAATCCCAAGTTTAAGCACTGAACACTTCCCCACAAGCTTGAAGGAATCATAGGTTGATGTAAGACAAAGCCTGGCCCAGAATGCCTTAATTTCCAGAGATGAAATGGAGCAAGCATCTAAATCTGTCCCAGTTCCAGTGCCTAACTTAACAGACAGACTTGCTTTGAAGGGGAAGGGGACATGAGAAGTAACCCCTTGCCAGTGAGCGTTCATGTTTGTTCTACTGTTCCTCCAAAGGGGAGTTCAGCAGGTCTGGCAAGCAAAAGCTGTTACACTCTGTGATGAGATCATTAGGCATGTTATTAGATCCTGGTTACCTGCTGCATGAGAAATGTCTCAGTATCAAAAATAAATAGATCCTCCTGCACACATGAATATTGTTTCAAAAAAACACACACACACACATACATACACGCACGCACGCATGCACATACGCACGCATGCATGCATGCACACACACACACACACACACACACACAAACACACACACACACACACACACACACACACACACACACACACACACATACACACACACATGCATGCACACACACACCCCCACAAACATAAATAGATAGATTGTGTATGTTGTTTTTGGAGACAATTTTCATGTATGCAGGAGGATCTACTCAGTTTTGATATGGAAGTTCATAGGCATAGATCTGTGTGTGTGTGTGTGTGTGTGTGTGTGTGTGTGTGTGTGCGTGAATTTTTGTTTATCAGTTTGTCTCTGAGAGCTGTTTTCTCTGTCTTCTTTGTCTTTCTCTTTGTTTTGTGTGTGTGTGTGTGCACACACATGCCTGCTTGTATGTAAGATTGCAAAACATGTCAGCAAATGTTTATTTAATGGTGGCTGTATCGTTTATTTGACAATACTCTGATTAGTGGGGCCAGAAAGCTTTTTCTTTAAAGATGACAGAGGAGGAAAATTAGGTATTGTGTTTTCCATAATCAGAGACCCAGAGCAGAGCACTCCACCCGCCCAGTGACTGCTGCAAACACTGGGATATTTATGGTCAGCGCTTGCTGTCTGCCAAGGTCAAGGTTTGAACCACAGACTTTTCAACAAAGTTTTAATTTTTTTTTAAATGGGTTGATATTGTTGGTAAGTTTGAATAGGATTGTATACATATATTGGTGAAGAATTGTAAGGTTTTTCCGTGTGTGTGTGTGTGTGTGTGTGTGTGTTTAACTGAGTGTAGTGATCACACAAACAAAAACAAGATACTAGGATTTGCAGGACATAAATTCACCCTGTCCTTTCCCCTCTACCACTCCCTCTTTCTGTCAAACCACCCACCCTCCCCTGTACTTCTCCACCTACCCCTCCTTGCATCCCTACATGCTATATTCTTCCCCACCCCCAGCGACCAGACTCCATCCCCTGCTGTTCCATCTCACCAGCTCCGCCAGGCCCCCACCCCACCCCTTCTCCCCCTCCTTTACATCCTAATGTCCACCTCCTCTGCCCCGCCCCTTCTCCCCCTCCTTCACACCTGAATGTCCACCGCCTCCACCTCCTCACAGTTCTTTGTTACACTGATTGTGTCTGCTGCATGAGTAGCTGGTGGAAAGGCTGGGCAATTTAGTATTCAGTGGCTGTTGAATTTCCAGGACAAATGTTACAATGAGAGAGAAGGAAGTTGTTCTTCCACACTGACTTGTACTGTGAAGTATATCTGCAAAAACCTTGCAAATGTCACGAAAAATACAGCTTTTTGTAAGTGAGGTCTTTACAAAGAGGAAGACTGACTACAATAAAGAAGACACCACAAATGCATGTGCACACATACATAGTAAATGAGGGAACAAGAGAGCTAACAAAAATCCTGAACCCGAGGTGGTTACAATTCCATTTTCACTTCAGGTTACAGCCTTTGCGTGACTTTCCAGAGTTTAAAATTGTCTTTTTCTTAAGAGACTTGTAGATGCCATAGCCACAATGACCACTCGGTGCCAAGATAGCAGCCGTGTGCCATTGAAAGTGACTCGGTCACAGACATGTTGTGAATTCATGAACTGGTTTTATTCAACAATGCCTGAAAATGTTGATGTAAACGTGTCAGTCATGTTGATGAATGGAAGAACTATTTCCTTTTCTTGTTTGTTTTGTTTTGTTTTGTGTATGTCTTGAGATCACATTCAACAGGAAAACAAAAATGTCTGAAGTGACTGCTTGATGGAAATCGGGATGAAAAGGGGGTTGACGTAAGAAAATAATGGAATGTTAAAAGACTGTTGTTTTCTTTGTTTTTTTTTTCTAGTTGAGCTCCCCCTCTTTCTGCCCTCCCTCCAAAATATAATAATATGGCTAGGTCAGTTGGTAGTTGGAATAGGGAGGAATTATTCTAGACTCTGTGTGAGAGAAATTATTCATGTCATTGTCAGTTTGAAATAGGGTGTCATTTTACAGACATATCATTAATGGCGGGTCGACTGTTATAAATCTGACAGATGTGCATCGTATCTTTTCAGTCAGCTCCAATGAGGATATAAAGTTAAAAAAAAAAAAGAGTCGATTTGGTGTTTTGGGAATTTAAAAAAAAGAAACATGAACAACAGGTAGCTAAGGGGAAGAACTCTAAAGGACTCTGTTCTTCTAGGTCCTCCTCAAGGGAGGCACAGTGTGTGATCACACCCAAACAAGTCGGGGCTGTTTCTTTTTGAGGAAACCCTTCAGGTTTTCCAACCCTTGCTGATACTTGTAGGGTGGTGCTACATTTAACAGCTGAAATATTCTGTTTCATGTATTTCCATTGACTGTGACAAGAAAGGATCTACTTCCTCATAGTGGGTGATTGATTGTGCTTTCTGCTTTTCAGGCGCATGATGACAGCCACGTGGATAAAGCTTCAAGGTGGGTTATCATTTTTCTCTCTTTTGCTTGGAACTTTTGGGCCAGAGATTCTATTTCTTCTGTTGGTCTTCAAGGCTTGTTGTAAAAACAGATCTGCTACTTCATGATGATGGAGTGTAATTCAGCTTTGTGTTTGAATGTGTGTGTATATCCACACATGTGGAGTCGATTTTGTGTTTTGGGAATTTTAAAAAAAAGAAACATGAACAACAGGTAGCTAAGGGGAAGAACTCTAAAGGACTCTGTTCTTCTAGGTCCTCCTCAAGGGAGGCACAGTGTGTGATCACACCCAAACAAGTCGGGGCTGTTTCTTTTTGAGGAACCCTTCAGGTTTTCCAACCCTTGCTGATACTTGTAGGGTGGTGCTACATTTAACAGCTGAAATATTCTGTTTCATGTATTTCCATTGACTGTGACAAGAAAGGATCTACTTCCTCATAGTGGGTGATTGATTGTGCTTTCTGCTTTTCAGGCGCATGATGACAGCCACGTGGATAAAGCTTCAAGGTGGGTTATCATTTCTCTCTTTTGCTTGGAACTTTGGGCCAGAGATTCTATTCTTCTGTTGGTCTTCAAGGCTTGTTGTAAAACAGATCTGCTACTTCATGATGATGGAGTGTAATTCAAGCTTTGTGTTTGAATGTGTGTGTATATCCACACATGTGTATGTACTTAAAGGTGCAGGCATATGTGCACAGAAGTAGTATAAAAGCTTTCTCTTGTGAATCAAAATATGTCATTATTTGCTGCATTTTGATTTTCTTTTTGTTTCAGGCACACACAGGGCCTTTTTTTAAGTTAGGTGTACTATCAAATGTTTATTCCATTCATTTACTGTTTACAGTTTCTAACCTTTCACATTCATGTTCAAGTGAAGACTTTCTTCAGACAGTGCTAGATTACAAGCTTTCAGTTCTTATCCTGTCACACAGGACTTCTCTCACCTCCTCTTCTTCAGTCCTAGTTGGTTTGACCAGGCAAAGCACACAGCAATTCAGTCATTTCTGTGAAACCAGGCGATCATACCTGCGGCGCCCACAGTCTTCGCCAAGGCCATCCCAGCAGAAGACAGTCAAGACCTCAGGAGAATCTCCTGCTCCTTCTCATGATTCCTCCTCTTCCTTGCCGGCCTCTCGTCCTAAAGGAGCTCACCAAGACAGCGGCAGGGAAGTGTTGTTAGCATTCCCACAGAACAGACAGACGATGAGGTGTGTTTACTCTTTCTCAGACTGTTTTGAATCGGTTTGTGTGTGTGTGTGTGTGTGTGTGTGTGTGTGTGTGTGTGTGTGCGTGTGTGTATGTGTGTGTTTGCGTGCGTGTATGTGTGTTCATTTGTGTGCATGAGTGTGAATTTGTGCTCATGAGTGACATTTAGCTGTACTATAAAAAGGGTGGATAACCAGCAAAATCATTAGATGTTAGCAACACAAATTATAAGTGAGAGTATTTGGTCACATCTTTTCATTTTCATATGCATACGTCATTGGCCCTTTGTGGCCGGCTGGGCCATGAACGACATTACTTACATAACTTAGTTTCAGTTTTCATAACAAGTGACCACATTACACCCATGCAAGGCTAACACATGCTCTCTCTCTCTCACTCTGTCTCTCCCTTAAATACATACATGCTTCAGATGAACATACACATGCACACACTTAAAAAACACTCAAACTAGCACACACTCGCAAACACATACCATGTATGCATATCCTAATCTCTCTCTCTCTCTCTCTCTCTCTCTCTCTCTCTCTCGTGTGTGTGTGTGTTAGTGTTTCTGTATGTTGTTCTTCATGACTTTGCCACTGTTATCAACCCATTTTTGTACCCCCTGTCACAAGGGCTTTATAGCTAATGACAGTAAACCATCAAAGTGTCAAAAGTCTCTCTCTCTCTCTCTCTCTCTCTCTCTCTTCCCCCCCCCCCCCCCCCTCTCTACACACATCTAGTGTGACATCTGAAAAGAGGTCAGACTGACACTACTAACCTGTCATATCAGGGGGTGGAGGAGGTGACAGAGGGACGCCTGGCACAATATGAGGTGACGGTCAAAACAGGAAACTGTATCGGTGCCAGCACCACCGCCGCTGTCTACCTGACCTTGTATGGAGAGAAAGGTCGCACGCCCGCTCTTCACCTCGAGACTTCACAGTGGAACAAAAACAAATTCCAGCGCGGAAAGGTGGGTGCATTCTCGTTTTCACACAGATGATTCTGAATACCCTTTTCCAGCTGTTTTCCCATCAAATTCTGAAACTTTCCTTTTCCAAAACTTCTCTCTTTCTTCAAGCTTTTGCTAGTACTTATTACCATCGTGTGAGTACCAGTGTGTTATTGATGAAGAGGGGATGGGCTAGGGCCGGGAAGAAGGAGGGCAGAGGCCGGGTGAGTAGGCTGGGAAGGAGGGGCAAGTGTGAGTCAAGATGAATGTAGAGAGGGGAGTTTTGGATTTGTTGTTGTTATGTGTATGTACAGGGGACAGGCAAGAGGTAGTAGAGGCTGTGGAAATGGGTGATAGATGGGGAGGTTGGAATGGATGATGGAATTTTGATTTGACTATACTGATGTGAACAGGAATTTTTCTTTGCTTTTGTATGCATGTGTGTGCCATGCTTGTGTGTGCGTGTGTGTGTGTGTGTGTGTGTGTGTGTGTGTGTCCTTCATTTAACGTCTATCCACTATTCGTGATATTAGACCAAAAAAAAAAAAAAAAGTGCGTGCGTGTGTGTGTGTGTGCGCGCGCGTGCCTGTGCATGTGTGTGTGTATGTACATAAGTGTGTGTGGGCGCACACCTGCAAAGAGCGACTCAAGAGTTAGTATAGGCTGTGTCTAGTCTACCAAACTGTCCTTACCACTCTGCAATGTTCAACTAAAAAAACAAAGTAAGATGATAATAGCAAAAAAGTGAATAACAACAATAATAATGATGAGAATAACAATAGGATGATCATGTCATTACAACTATTGCTACCAATAGACAGAGAGAGAGAGAGAGAGAGTGAGATGTGCATCATGAGGTTTTATATATCCCTGAAAACATGTAAGGAAATAAATCTTTTCGGCTGTCAGTGCAGTGTATGTATGATGTCACCAGGAGGACCTGTTTGTTCTGAAGACTCCCCATGTGGGACAGATGACCAAGGTCAAGATTGGTCATGATCGGCCAGAACTGAGTGAGTGCCAGCTGTATCATCCTTCTTTAACCCTTTCACTTCTGCCCTTCGAAGTTAACACCCTGAGCCGTCTTTCCTGCCCGCCAAGTTCTGGCTGATCTGCAGGAATGGAGGTGGACTTTCACTGAAGCTCTCAACTCTCAGAGAGTGTTCAACTGAAAGACAAATTCACATGATTATTGCAGTGTAATTGTTCACCCGCATATTACGCTTTTGTGTAAATGTATTTTTCAGTGCCTTAACAAAGTTGATCGTTATTTTTTTTTTTCATTACTTCATTTTTAATGTTAGCAGCAGACATGTTTTTATGACCAAAGACTTTGAAACTTTTGCTAGTAATTGACCGATCAATTTTCTTCAGTTGTACCAAATTTGTCACTTGCTGCTTGCCTGTTTGGGGAATTGTGAAACCCCCTAATCTGGAGCCTTCCCCCCTGAAATGGCATACACACCTATTGGTGTTGAAGGAGTGGACAGGTTTCATAGTGAGATTGCACTGTATGTGATTCAGGGTGGGTCAGCATTTCATTTCATAAACCCAACAATGTTGGAAGAATTTTCATCATGGTTAATGACCTGACTTGTTATGTATTTTGTATCAAAATTGGCTGCAAAATCCATTACAGTTCTGTCAAGAACCAGTTTAGTAGTTCTCTTCATTTGGTCATGTCAACTTGAAAATAACAAAAACAAAGAAAAGAAAAGAAAAAGAGACCCACAGTAAAGCCATTCTAACTGATTGAACTGCACAGCAAAATGTGACAAGTTGAATCTGTAATGCTGTTGAACTTGCATCTCTTGACTGTAGATATATGCAGATTTATGAGTTTTGGAAATATTTGATGAAGAGTTGGATGCCCCAGCATTGCTCAGGAGCAAGTTAAGAGTGCTACTTCAGCGTCACCTGATCATTGCTTGGTCATCTGGTTGAAATCGTTGACTCTCTCCAAGCCAGCTTGCCTTTGTCACCACTTGCAGAGCTACAGTCTGCCAGTCTGCAATTTGCCTCAATACCAGGCTGTCTAGATACAGCTTTGTGTTGTGAATACTCTTCATTGCTATAAAGTGTGCATGTGTGCTTTCTCTGTCTGTCTGTCTGTCTGTCTCTCTCTCTCTCTCTCTCTCTCTCTCTTACACCACAAGCACGCTCGCACACACACACACACATACCAGTCCTCAGTCTGTGGATGGTTGACAGGCTACGCGTGGTACCTGGAGACACTGTCAGTCCGTGACGTGGAGGGTAACCAGGTGTTCCAGGTCCCCTGCCACCGCTGGCTGTCAGGACAGGATGAGGACAGGCACACCTATTGCACCTTCCTCTTAACCCCCACAAAGGTCAGTTCTGTGTGGGCAGATGCTTCCCACTTTGGATTGTGGAGGTGGGTGTGGGTGTGTGTTTGTGTGTGGTTGTGTATATGTGTGTGGGTGTATGGTATGGATGTGCATATATGTGTGGGTGTGCATATGTGTGTGGATGTGTATTTGTGTGTGGGTGTGTATATATGTGTGGTGTGTATATAAGTGTGCATGTGTGTGGGTGTATATGTGGGTGTACATGTGTGTGTGTGTGTGTGTGGATTAATAAATTTAGTGGGTGCTTGTTAATTTGCTCTAATGATTTTTGAAGACATGCAGAGTTCTAACAGCTTGCTTTTGTCTTTCAGCATGTTTGATGAATGCACACAGTCATAGCTGGCATCAAAGAAAAAGGATATTTGATTTAATGCATGATATTTCATGAATAATAAAAAAGGAATAAACAAAATCTCAAAAACAAATACAAAGGACAGATTTAATTAAGCACATGCAAATCCACAGAAGGGATGGTGATGGAGATGAGGAGTAAAGCTAGTTACATCATAGATCCACCAGTACCAAAATATACCATATCTTCCACAGTTCGTGTACACTGATGACTGTACAAAATATCATCCGCATATGTATTACTGTGCATAACCACTGCATTATCATTTGCAGACACAGAAAAACTGGACACAAGCACGGCATCAAATGACAAGACAACCCCTCGGGAAACTGACTGACACAAAGCCCAGACCAGCTTCTGTCAGCAAACACTCGGATCCCAGCAGACACCACCCCCAGACAGCAAAAGCATCCAGAACAACGGGGCGCACTGTGTGGCAGGCTGCCAGACCAAGGACGCGGAAACAAGGGGAGAGAAGTCAGGGGCAAGACAGTGGTCGGGGCTGAAGTGGCAGGGAAGGGCAAGAATTTTAAACCAACAGCCACGAGTGATGATGAGCGAGGGAAAGACCGCAAACCTCGGCCTGTGTGGATGAGGAGTATCTGGCAGGATACAAGGTAGGAGGGTACAAGGTATAGTTATTGTCTGTCTCCTTTTTTTTTTGTGGTCGAGTGGTGGTGGTTGTGGCTCATTCACTCAAGGGAACAATCAGGGACTAGAGTCTGATCGGTGTTTATTCACTACAATACACACAGCAGGGGAGCAAGCCTGTACAGACACATGCAAAGGAAAACAGCTTCTTAGCAAACAGTAAATCAATAGTTGTCAAAATCAAATTACCTACATTTTACAATGGATACTGGGCTTGCGCGCATACCTATCCAATTCATTTTCTTTCTTTACGAATTTATAATCTACATAGTCATTTATCATACCAGGGGTAAAAAAAAACAAAATGAAATTACCAAACCCAAGTGGGCAGTAGTTGTCAGTACACAACTCATACATCAACACAGAGAGAGAGAGAGAGAGAGAGAGAGAGAGAGAGAGAGAGAGAGAGATTCAGTGCACAACTCAACACACGTAACACAAAACTTTAAACTCATACATCAACATAGAGAGAGAGAGAGAGAGAGAAAGAAAGAGGGAAAGTCCCTTTTTCCCTTAAAAGCCTGGATCAGAAATACTCAGTGAGTAGACCAAGCAAACATACAAAAAAATTTCAACTTTTGCCATAATATCATGGCTTCAGTCACCGTTCTGCCTAAGACAGCTGAAGCCAATTTCAATGCTCTACCACTTTTCCCCATGACTTTACAACCTGGTTCTCAATGTGGGGCTGGTAAAATTTGCTTGATTTTCTCATGATCATTTAATCGTGGAATGCCTTGCATTAGTTGCAACAATCCCCAAATTGAAATTTTCCAAAGAAAATTTACAAAATTAGGTCTCTTCCAGCCAGGATTAGATCAATTTCCCAAGCAAAAATTATTAACACTACTACAAAAATGAATTCAATTATTTACCACAGTTATTACCATACTGAGCCATGTATCAGTTAAATCTGAGGCTGTATACTTTTGCGATTAACCATTTAGAATATTAAATTTGGGACAAAAGCTACCTTCAAAAGATCTTGTGTGGATAAGAATTCTTGCTTAACTAACTACAGTGTGACTTAGTGATTATGCTGAAGTATCACCCTAATCATTATTCCAGCACACAAAAATACACAAATGAAAGGATAAAAAAAAGGAGAAAACTCAATGTTCAAGGTTGACTGGAACACAGAGAAAAAATTAGTTCACTCTTTAGTGAAGAATCCACTTTACACATTTCGCCCGGCCTAGACAATTTTGACGTCAACCATGTACAACAATGTTGCAAAATCTGCTGACGAAAGTTCTGCCCTGCCCGGTCCCATACCTTTGTCAAATGTTACTTAAGTCTTTCAACAATAAATTCGCAAGTACATTAGTCCACCCAATCCTTTAGATGGCTGGATAATTTTACATCTCCCTTCCAATGCAGAGATGGTAATGATGAGAAAAACAAAGAGTGAGCAGCAAGGCTAGCACGTGGCAGTTCAGAACTGAAGGCTTGAAACAAAGAGTTTGGGTAGCAAGGCTAGCATGTGGCAATTCAGAAACTTAGAAGCTTGAAAGGTTTGCACCCACAAAACTGCAACTTGTACAAAACATTGAGAGTAAAGTGTTCGAAGATCGATCAAAGAAAAAACTTTTCAAAGTCTACAATTCCATACAACTTACTAACCATTTACGGCACTGTGTGTGGCCTCTCTGATGTCGTCGTGTCTACGCCAGGCTTCAAAATGCCCGGTTTCCGTTCGGCAAAGCTTTTTTTGTTCCGGCACGGACCATGACTTCCGGTTTTGTGGCTATACGCACGCCGGTGTAAATTTACACTTGTACGCACCCTATAACACACACCCCTTGCTTTTGAACGCAATGTCCCCATTGCTTCCAAATATATTCTTTTGCTAATGTTGAAATTTGTTTCCGACCCGAACGGGTTAACATTAACAATGAATGATAGAGAATTTACACTGGGAGTAGACTAACAGTTAGCCTCCTCTCCCAAAGTACAGTCAGTATAGTATGGAGAGCATTGACGGGATTTGTTATGGGTGAACAGATAATTGATATCTCTTTGTATGAGATGATAGCAGAACTACTACCTTGAACAAGTCCATGTGGGCCTATCTAACTAAAGTAACCTTTACTTGCTTCCCTTGACTGAAAATCTGGTTCCTTCTCGAAATTTTGTGCCCCTTGATATAGTCCGACACTTCCTCACCAAAACTGTCATGGTAGAAACCACTCTGCTGCCGGGTACTGATGGGACTTATTCGCAGAGGTGGTCCTTTGGCTGCAATCCTGCCACTTCTGCGAATCGGTAGTTGTGCCTCTCCAGGGACATCTGATCCACCCGCCACAGCACTGGAAGCAGGTTGTGGAATGTTGGGGTTGTACGATTTCCTGGGATCAAGATCCACTCGTCATCGCCGTCTTCGTCACTCTCTGGGCACCGGTACCTGTACTGAAGAGGTTGTGTATCCTCTCGTCTCTCTGCAGGAAACTGGAGTGGGGTCTTTGCAGGGAGGATGTCTGCCCGGTTCAGGGTTATCTCCTTGCCACCTTTGTAGGGGCGAACAACATAGACTGGAGTGTCTTTGAACGGCTGAGTGGTTACTACATAGAGGTCAGGGAGCCATCTGTCCTGGATCTTTCTCCTCCCAACCCCTCGGCTCTTGATGTAAACGAGGTCCCCAGTTGTAAGCGACATATCCTTGTTCTTCAGCTCAACCACTCTTTCTGCAGCTTTCTCAAGTCTGTCTTGTGCTCGCCTGTGTGCTTCTAGGAGCCGTGTTTGATGCTGGCGGACCCAGTCTTGGGCATCTGCGGCCGATCTTTGTTGCCGGCCCAGCAAGGTGTCTATGGGCAGACAAGGTTCTTGGCCAAACAGAAGAAAATGTGGTGAAAACCCTGTGGTCGAATGGGGTGTGTTGTTGTAAGCCTGTACAACCCCTTGCAGATACATGGGCCATCTTTTCTTCTGTTCAGGCGGGAGGGTCCGTAAAAGATCATGGAGGGTCCTGTTGAACCTCTCGCACTGTCCGTTTCCCTGTGGATGATAGGGTGTTGTGCGTGTCTTCCTGATCCCATACATGTCGCAGAGAGCCCTGATGAGCAGAGACTCAAAGTCCCTACCCTGATCACTATGTATCCTCTCTGGAATGCCGTATCTGATGAACCACTCTGTGGCCAGGATCTGAGCCACCGTCTTCGCTTCCTGAGTTCGTGTTGGCACCGCCACTGTGAACTTTGTGAAGATGTCTGTCATCACCAGGACATTTTCTCTCCCATCGCTGGCCATTTCCAACTTTGTGAAATCTATCGCCAGGATTTGTAGTGGGCGGGCTGGCTGGATGTGGCCCATGGGTGGTCTGACTGCTGTTTCTCTACCCATCACACAACGAGGACACTGCTCCACATACTGCTGGATATCTTTCGACATTCCTGGCCAATACACACGCTGTCGGATCAGGTTGTTGGTACGATCAACGCCCTGGTGACCCATCTCATCATGAAGTTCTAAAAGAACATCTGGCCGCAGAGATGATGGAAGGACGAGCTGTTGAAGTTCCCCCCAGTTGGGGTCATTTACTTTTCGATACAGAATGCCGTCCACGATCTGTAGCCTTTGACGTTGCCTTAACAGCACATTCATCTGGTGATCAATCTTTCCACTTGGTTTGTCAGGGCCATGTGCCAATACTGGGCCCAGTACCTGGTCTTCCCTCTGGAGCCTCTTGATCTTCTCTGTCCCTAATGCTGGCAGTAAACGTGTTCCCTTCGGTGTGTCTCTGCTGGCTCTTCTTTTGTGACTTGGATATTCCGTGTCCATACCTCCTGGCATGTAGCTAATTCAGGAGGTACAAGGGATCCACTCTGGCCGAGGACGGTGCTCGATGGCAGTCTTGACAAAGCATCTGCCCTATTCTCTCTGCCAGGTCGATACTGCACTTCGAAGTCAAACATGGCGAGCTGGGCTGCCCACCTCTGCTCTAGTGCTCCCAACTTCGAAGACTTGAAGTGTGCCAGTGGGTTGTTGTCGGTAAGTACTGTGAACTGACCACCGAGGAGATAGCCTCTGAACTTTTCTGTGACCGCCCATTTTTCAGTGCCAACATCTCCAGTTTAAAGCTACTGTAGTTTGCCTCGTTCGCTCTGTCGGCCGTAGACGGCAGCTCGCATAGGCTATCACTCGTGTCTTCCCGTCTGGCTGCTTCTGGCTCAGTATAGCTCCCAAACCCTCATGACTCGCATCAGTTTCAAGGAGAAAGGGCTGGGAGAAGTCGGCGAAAAAGCGATAACTTCTGGGCTTATCAGGGCTTGCTTCAGCTGGACAAATGCATCTTCATGCTCCTGGGTTCCACTTTTCCTTGATGAAAGAGCTCTTTCCCTTTCTTCCTCCAGAGTGCTCATTCACTAGGGTGTGTAATGGTCCTGCGATGCGGGCATAGTTCTTGACATACCGCCTGTAGTATGCCGTGAAACCCAAGAATGATCGAAGCTCCCTCACCGTGGTTGGGGGAAGCCACTTCTGCACAGCTTCTGTTTTCTCTTCCTGACAGCCGACTCCTTGGGCAGAGATGGTGTGTCCCAGATAGTTCACTTTCTCTTGCAACAACTGACACTTTTCAAGCTTGATCTTTAAACCAGTGTCTCCAATTTTCTTCAGAACCTCTTCTAGGTGAGAGAGATGCTCTCCAAAGGTCTTTGAGAAAACCATTAAATCATCCAGGTAGACCAGAAGGAAGTTGAAAAGGAAGTCAGACATGACAGAGTTCATCAGACGCTGGAAAGTAGCAGGGGCACCCGACAATCCGAACGGCATCCTGGTGTACTCAAACAGTCCAAATGGTGTTGTGAATGCAGTCTTCTCTTGATCCTCGGGATCCATGGCAATCTGGTGATAGCCACTAGCCAAGTCAAGTGTCGAAAAGAACTGGGCTCCGACAAGAGCGTCAAAGCTTTCTTGGATCCTGGGCAGTGGATATGCATCCTTAATAGTTTTGTTGTTGAGCTTCCGGTAGTCTACGCAGAGACGTATCTTGCCATCCTTCTTTCTTACTACGACTATGGGCGCCGCATACGGACTGTGGCTCTCTTTCACAACACCTTTTCCAATCAGTTCCTGGATGTGGTCCCGAACTTCTTGGAAATCTCGCGGTGGGATTGAACGGTATGCTTGAGTGACTGGAACATCATCAGTCATGCGAATCTTGTGCCTTTCCAGACTTGTATATCCTAAGTCGGAATCTTCGGTGCTGATCACATGTTGGTACCGAGTCAGAAGTTCTAAAACCTGTTCCTTCTGTTCCACGCTTCCAGTGAACCCCTCTAAGCAAGAGCTAAGATCTTTTCTCTCTTTCTGGACTACCTCAGCAGCTGACTTTTCTTGGATGAACATGGCCTCTGAAGTGACTTCAACCTGTACTGTTTTTCCAGACTCTACGGACTCGACAGCATGTAGGACTGCTATCGGGGTCCTTGGTGCAAGCGTGACATCTTCATTGGAAGGTTTACTACTCTAACATATCTTGCGGAGTGATCGGCGCTGACAAGTGTTGGAACGACATAGAGTCCGGCGGGAAGAGGTTGGCTACAGGGTTCTGCTATCAGTCTCGAACATGATTGTTGGATCGTATGAATTTTGACGGCGATGACACTATTTGCAGGTACCCTTGTTCTTCCGACAACTCTCGCAATCCCACGGGCGGATGTGTTCTGCAAACGCATTTCGCGGACAACCGGTTGTAAGAAGCGGGCAAGTTATCGCACGAAGACTTGTCACCAGGAAGAGGTGAAACGATCTGTTCAAGGACATTCATCCCTATCACTACTGGCGTTTGCCGTTTGCGAACCTGAGTGGATGGGTCAGTTGGATCCTTCACAATCAGAAAGGTAGCACAACAGTCTTTCCCCAAAACTGACATATTTCCTCTGACTAACTCGACATATGGAACATCTAGCCCATTTGCTGCTTTTACAGTTAACCAGTTTGTCTTTTGGAGTGGTAACTTTCCCAGATTTTCCTGATACCATGACTCTGTAATGGTACTAACTTCACTCCCCGTATCTATTAAGGCTTCAACTGTCTTACCTTGAATGGTGACTTGTGCTTTTGGGCATCGGCCAGTCAGGTCAGGATATGCAGCCTTGTTGTCTGCCCCCACTGCTTGGCTGGACACAGTAGAGGCGGCTAGTTTCCCGCCCCCCCTTTATTCTGCGGCTGCTCATCTTGTTTCTTCTGGCGGCAGGCTCTCGCGATGTGGCCCAGCTTGCCGCAGTAGAAACACTTGGGAGTTGGGTTGGGTCGCCTGCGGTCTCCGGGTCTCGGTGTCGTCATCCCTGTGATGGTCACCTGCATTGTCTTTACTGTGTCTTTCAGGGCAGCTATTTCTTTCTTCAGCTCTTCCAGTTCTGATTGGGGTTTAGGAGGGATAAAGTGCTGGTACTGGGTGGGATTTTCTGAAGGGTCATCTTCTTCTCTGCTCCACCTCAGCGCCTCTCTCTCTGGTGGTCGAAAAGGTGGTGGTAGCATCCCCTCTCACTTGTCGCCTCAGCTCCCGTTTCAGAGGTGTTGATGTCAGCCCCTCGATAAATCTGTCCCTCAACATCTCGTCTGGCACACTGTCTGCTCTTTTAGAATTTATTTGTGCCGCTAGCGTTCGCAGTCCTTGGGAAAATTCAAGAACGGTTTGTCCAGGGTGTTGTTGCTTCCCATGGAATATAGACATCAGGGTTTGTCAGTGGCCTACTGTCCCCAAACACCTTCTTGATGATGTTCAGCACCTTGTCCGATTTGTCCTTTTCTGTGTCTGGCACGCTCAGGATTTCGCAGCGTGCTTTCCCATGGAGGTGGCGGATGATGAATTCCACCGCCATATTGTCTGGCATGGCGTAGGCCTTGAGAACGCGTTGTGCTTCCTCAATGAACTCCTCTGCTGGTCCGTCGGCAGGGTCTCCAGAGTAGCGAGGCAGCTTTGGGGGTGCCCACCATCTGGGGTTAAGCTGTTGTTCGTCCATCCTGCTGTGTGTAGTTGTAGAGTCACTCTTGGTCTGATCCTGTCAGCGAAAGCCACGTGTAGTCGGTGGTCGAGTGGTGGTGGTTGTGGCTCATTCACTCAAGGGAACAATCAGGGACTAGAGTCTGATCGGTGTTTATTCACTACAATACACACAGCAGGGGAGCAAGCCTGTACAGACACATGCAAAGGAAAACAGCTTCTTAGCAAACAGTAAATGTAGGAGACAATAGTTGTCAAAATCAAATTACCTACATTTTACAATGGATACTGGGCTTGCGCATACCTATCCAATTCATTTTCTTTCTTTACGAATTTATAATCTACATAGTCATTTATCATACCAAGGGTAAAAAAAAAACAAAATGAAATTACCAAACCCAAGTGGGCAGTAGTTGTCAGTACACAACTCATACATACAGAGAGAACAGAGAGAGAGAGAGAGAGAGAGAGAGAGAGAGAGAGAGAGATTCAGTGCACAACTCAACACACGTAACACAAAACTTTAAACTCATACATCAACATAGAGAGAAAGAGAGAGAGAAAGAAAGAGGGAAAGTCCCTTTTTCCCTTAAAAGCCTGGATCAGAAATACTCAGTGAGTAGACCAAGCAAACATACAAGAAAATTTCAACTTTGCCATAATATCATGGCTTCAGTCACCATTCTGCCTAAGACAGCTGAAGCCAATTTCAATGCTCTACCACTTTTCCCCATGACTTTACAACCTGGTTCTCAATGTGGGGCTGGTAAAATTTGCTTGATTTTCTCATGATCATTTAATCGTGGAATGCCTTGCATTAGTTGCAACAATCCCCAAATTGAAATTTTCCAAAGAAAATTTACAAAATTAGGTCTCTTCCCAGCCAGGATTAGATCAATTTCCCAGCAAAAAAAATTATTAACACTACTAACAAAAATGAATTCAATTATTTACCACAGTTATTACCATACTGAGCCATGTATCAGTTAAATCTGAGGCTGTATACTTTTGCGATTAACCATTTAGAATATTAAATTTGGGACAAAAGCTACCTTCAAAAGATCTTGTGGATAAGAATTCTTGCTTAACTA
This sequence comes from Conus betulinus, assembly GCA_016801955.1. Taxonomy (NCBI): domain Eukaryota; kingdom Metazoa; phylum Mollusca; class Gastropoda; order Neogastropoda; family Conidae; genus Conus; species Conus betulinus. The sequence continues at coordinate 68,181 of JADBJO010008824.1, forward strand.
ACTACAGTGTGACTTAGTGATTATGCTGAAGTATCACCCTAATCATTATTCCAGCACACAAAATACACAAGAATGAAAGGATAAAAAAGGAAGAAAACTCAATGTTCAAGGTTGACTGGAACACAGAGAAAAAATTAGTTCACTCTTTAGTGAAGAATCCACTTTACACATTTCGCCCGGCCTAGACAATTTTGACGTCAACCATGTACAACAATGTTGCAAAATCTGCTGACGAAAGTTCTGCCCTGCCCGGTCCCATACCTTTGTCAAATGTTACTTAAGTCTTTCAACAATAAATTCGCAAGTACATTAGTCCACCCAATCCTTTAGATGGCTGGATAATTTTACATCTCCCTTCCAATGCAGAGATGGTAATGATGAGAAAAACAAAGAGTGAGCAGCAAGGCTAGCACGTGGCAGTTCAGAACTGAAGGCTTGAAAACAGAGTTTGGGTAGCAAGGCTAGCATGTGGCAATTCAGAAACTTAGAAGCTTGAAAGGTTTGCACCCACAAAACTGCAACTTGTACAAAACATTGAGAGTAAAGTGTTCGAAGATCGATCAAAGAAAAAAAACTTTTCAAAGTCTACAATTCCATACAACTTACTAACCATTTACGGCACTGTGTGTGGCCTCTCTGATGTCGTCGTGTCTACGCCAGGCTTCAAAATGCCCGGTTTCCGTTCGGCAAAGCTTTTTTTTGTTCCGGCACGGACCATGACTTCCGGTTTTGTGGCTATACGCACGCCGGTGTAAATTTACACTTGTACGCACCCTATAACATTTTAAAGACTGCAGCCACCCCCTTAGCCCTTAACCTCCATGTCTTATAGACCAACATGGCACATTGCTGACCGATTGCTCTGTATAGCGCAGTTCTTACCTCCTACAACACCTGACAGGTTATTCTTTTTTGTTGTTGATGTCATGTGTTCCATACCCTTTCATGCTGTTCATTCCAGCCTTACCACACATAGATGCTTCAGCAGGTAGGAGTCTACAGGATATTAATGGGGCAACCCACCAGAGGAGACATAGCACCACAGTGCCGCCTGTCTGGTAGCCTGGGATAGCTGAACCTCCTGGTGGACAAGTGGACATCTCCTTCCACTTGTCCATTTGGCAACCACTTTGTTACTGTGTCAGTGACGGGATGACTTAGCAGTCAGCTTCAGTACACACCTGTTGTACTTGCCTCCCCCCTTTTCACCCTCACTTGCGTTCATGATCCCCCAGTTGTTCTCAGAATAGAGCCCCAGGTGAGCGCTGTCTTGTTGAGTCAAGGCGTGTCCCAAATAGAACGCATCACGAGTATGTGTAAATTGTGCTTCATTGACACGTTAATGATAGACCTACTCTCACTATTTCCCCTTCTCAGGTTCATGTCAGAACATTCTAGCATTTCTTATAATGGTCTGTTTCTTCCTGGAGGATAAGCAGAAACTGGGGGATGAATACATTTTTTTTTTCAACTGCTTGCCCTCAAGACAACCAAAATGTATGTGGGAATTTCTAGTCCTGCACTGCTACTGAGTCACTATGGTGTTATTCAGCTGTTTCTGCTCTGATCAAATTGTGATGGTGTGGAGGGGTAAGGGATGTGCAGGTGAAGACAGGCAGATGGTGATCAGTGTAGCAACCAAGGGACAGCAGCCAGTCAAGAAGATGCAGTGGACGAAGTTGAGTTTTTCTTCTTTTATTTGCCTTCCATAACAAGGAGCTCAACCAGGAACACTGCCCTGGGAACTCTCTCTCTTGCACTCAGTGCACTGAGCATGCTCTCTGCCTCTCACGCCAGTTGCTCACACCAGTGAACACTCATTGGGAACACTGCTCTCTCACACATACCGCACCTCTATATATGCATTGCGAGCCTGACTGCAAAGCAGACAACACAGCGCTACACACAAAATGGGGCCTCGCGAGATGGGAAGTGACAAACTTTGTGCTATCTGTTGCAGCTTCTGTGTTGTCTAGCTCGCTGCCTGTTCAGTGTATATCGATGAAAACCTCAGAACCCAAGGAATAAAATGCAATAGTCATATTTGACAGTTCTGTGGCTGTGTAAAGTTATTGATGATTAAAGTCCGAGAATGAACCCACTTTTAACGAGTTTGCGTCATATTTTCCTCTGATGAAAAATACCAAACAGCATGAAATGATTTTGTAATGAATGAATAGCTGGCATTTCACTCTTTTTGTACATATACATATTATTATTGAAGATGCCGCCTGTGCGGAGAATTTTGTGTTTAAAATTTGATTGGAAACACAACTTGCTTTCATTGCCACATGGCTGTCGCCATGTGCTTTTCACACAATTTTCAATAAAATGTTATTCTGTTGAAATGGTCAATCGGATGATAATTTTTATACATTTTTAGTTGCTTCGATGATAGAAATGGAGTCATTAAAAAGATTTCAATTGGGAAGTCCGAATTTCATAAAACAACAATTTCAGTCATTTTGTATAGTCGCAAGCTTATACAGAAAAGATCATAGGCATGCGATACATGAAATGAGAACTTATGGACTTTATTTTCAATGTGCGTTCTCAGATTCTTTGGATTCTGTCATATTTTTTGTGAAATTAAGAATTATTTACGGTTTGTTCGTCGGACAATTCAAAATGGCGCCAAGATCAATTATGCGAAATACCAGTTTTAGAAAAAATATGGGCTTCTCAGCCCAACACGGTTGTAATGAAATAGAATACATTAATTTTTGTGACTTCAGCGACATATATACAACTATGTAGGTTCTGAGGTATTCATAATTAAAGAGTTTATACAAGAAACTTGAGATCAATTGATCAGGGGAGGTAAGGGGGAAGATAACTCATGAACAAATATATCATCTACAACAGGCGACCAAGAAATGTACTGTTAGCACCCGGCTACAAAATATATTCAGGCCACCAAGTGCCAAGTCTTCCACTGACAAGATAATTGTCTAGTCATAGAGGAAAGATGTTAGTGCATCCATTCAGTGACGAGACAACAGATCATCTATCAGTTTAGTTACTCATGAACATATATTAAAATGATATAGTTTAGTTACTCATTACACCACGTCTTTCTTAATTAAATATTGCATCTCTTGTCTTGAAGCAATTGTTATACACAAGCCAACTGTATGTGTGTTTCTGCTTGATTAGGAAAGAAACTTTTTGGCAAAGGAAATGAAAATGTGGCTGTCCAAATTCAACTTTGGCTTTTAACATGCATTTGTCTCATGCTGCAAATATGTTGTTTTACAAACTGAAGAAAAAAATGATTCTGTAGGTATTTCAAGATAATGTGGAGGGGATGTAAAAATGTTGTTTTTGATTGTGCAGGCAGGGCTTGAGGCCATTGAAGCATCAGAACGACAGAGAGAGAGAGAGGAGGAGAGGATGAAGAACCGACAGCTGTTGTCAGGGCCGTCCATTCATGATGCCTGTCACCGAGGGACATGGAGCGTGTCCGAGTTCTGCTGACCACCTTCCCAGAAATGAAGGAGTGGGTTGGATAAGATGATGGTTCCCTTATCAGTCCCACATGCCATTGTTGAATAAAAATGATTTTGATACTGATGGTGGCTATAATGATGATGATAGTTACTTGCCACATTGATTTTACAGTTTAGAGTCCAAGATCAAAGAGTGAGTTTCACAGTGATTGATGATGATGGATACCACTTCAACAGAATCTGAGATGAAAAGTGATGATTTCCCCCCCAAGGCTATTGCCTTTACATCAAAGTCTAACTGATCAAATGACATTGTTATACACCTGTGAAAACAAACATTGACAATGTATGCATTTATGTACATACAAATACATGCATGTGCACACAAACACATGCATGCACACACAAACACATGTGTGCACACACACAAACTTGTATGTGCACAACACATGCATACACACACACTGACTCTGCACGAAAGTAACTCTCTCCCAAGTACTCAGATTGTCATAACTTATGCTTGCAAAGAGATCTCGCAAATGCTCAGAAACAAACTTGTACACATAACATGGTATCCCGAAATATTGTTAACAGTAGCTACAAGAATATTGATATAACTTTCATCTTACTTTCATACACAGTCTAACAGTAATCAGTTTGAAGAAACTGCTGTCACTCATTACACTTTTTTTTTGTAGGCCACAAACTACGCAGCTGAATGATGTTTGTCCAGTAAGTCTCAGTTTTGTTTTGTTTTTTATCACATCTGGCTTTTTGTTTGTTTTTGTTTTTCATAAGTCCTTTTTCCTTTGGACTTGTCAGCCATAGTGTCCATTTGACTCCTGTCATACATTCAACCCCACCCCTCCCCACCCTACAACCATTAAAAGTTTGACACTTGTATTGTCCGAAAATTTTTCATCTAATTTTCTTGACTGAGGTGCAGTGATCTAAAAATTATATACTGAATTGCTTCTTGGTGGATTTTTGGAAGGCCAGGAAAACGGAGCACTAAGGGCAGTGTATGCACAAAGTTTGCAGCATTAAGTCTGATGACTTTGGCCTTCTGTCATGGTCGTTGTATGCACAATGTTTGCAGCCTGAAGTCTGATGATGGCCTTCTGTCATGGCCATTGTGTGTACAAAGTTTGCAGCATTAAGTCTGATGACTTTGGCCTTCTGTCATGGCCTTTGTATGTACAAAGTTTGCAGCCTGAAGTCTGATGACTTTGGCCTTCTGTCATGGCCATGGCATGTGCAAAGTTTACAGCATTAAGTCTGATGACTTTGGCCTTCTGTCATGGCCATTGTATGTGCAAAGTTTGCAGCATTAAGTCAAATGACTTCGGCCTTCTGTCATGGCCATTGTATGTACAAAGTTTACAGCATTAAGTCTGATGACTTTGGCCTGCTGTCATGGCCATTGTACATACAAAGTTTGCAGCATTAAGTCTGATGACTTTGGCCTTCTGTCATGGTCGTTGTATGTATCAAGATGACTTTAGCCCTTCTGTCATGGCCATGGTGTTCCACTGAAAGTGTCAGCAGCCAACAGTTAAAGCTGTGAGAATGCTGTGTGTCTGGTTGTATGAAGACCAAGATTTGTTGACTGCTTTGAAAAACCCATTGCTGCGGCAATGCACAAAACAATCCATTATTGTAGCAATGCAAAAAAAAAGTCCATTGTTGTAGCAATGCACCAAAAATCCTCCACCAGTGCATTTTCTTCTGGTAGACCGATGCTGGCATTGTTACAAAAAATGCCAGGATTCAGCTTCTGGCATAGTACATGCATCCATGTGATCTAAGATGTTGACATAGACATTTGTGATGCTGGTTTCCTTATATGTGTGCACAGAAGAATAGGAAATGTGTGGGATAAGTAAAATGAGGGACTGGATTGAATATTGATATAATTCAATCATTATTGTCAATACTACCCTTAATGACACTTAAGTTGTAATAATGTATTATTGTTAAGATCAGTGTGATTGTTGGCATCAAGTACTCTACCATGTCAAACTTAGCCAAGTTATAGCAAGTTTGCCAGGTCAGTTTAGCCAAACATTTCATGGCTAACACAGTAATAAGATTCCCCATAGACTGCCTTTTTTCACTTTAAACATTTGATATAATCATCATTTCTTGTCATGATCAGTATCATTATCAACAGTATTGTTACCACCACAGCTCCACTGATGAGAACGGCTGGACTCCTCTGCACATTGTGGCCAGCAGTGGGGAGGTGGAACTGATAAAGCGACTGACGTCTGCAGGCTGTGATGACCTGGATGTAGAGACCCCCACGGGCTACACCCCCACCCATCTGGCCGCCATGAACGGCCACAGTGCTGCCATCAAGGTCAGGTCACTCTGCAATACTGTGACATTACTGTCCAGCAGTGACAAATGTATTTCTTAACCCACACTGTCCAGAGTTGGAAAATGGGATTGCAGGATTGTTGAAAATATTGTTGGTTAATGATCAGTATTCTCTTTTCCCCATGTATGAAAAGAGTTATCATTTTATTGCACATGTATTCATGTATATATTTTTTTTCTTCTTCTGTGTCATCACAGTGACTATACACCCATGCCACTACTTCCAGCCAACCTATAAACAGCCATACTCGTGTCATGCATCATGCCACAGCCTCTGCACCAGAAATCCACAGGAAACATCATGTGTTGTATTATCATGAGGCAGCCTACCAGAGTAAACATATGACACTACTGTCGAGTCACTGGGTACTGTTCCCACTGGATTTAAATATCTGAGGGTCATTATGACCTTTGTCCACAATTTTGGTGGGTCTTCATGAAATGTCAGAGGGTCAGGATCAACTTTTTTTTCAAGCAGGGAGGGGTAAGGGTTGAGGGAGTCCTTGCTGTGTGAACACTGTCAACAGCGGGTTGACCACTGACAGAAATAGGGGCAGTTATTTGTATAGGCGGACTCACCTCAACAATCGTTTCATCTGATGCTGACTTGATACAAGACTGCGCGAGTGCACATCAGAAGTAGCAAAGGGAAGTAACTTTTTTTCCCTGTCATTGTAGCATCTACAATGTGTGTGCTACAATGACATATGACTTAGGCCAGCACATTCAGTTTGAAAAATAAAGTGCATCACAGTGATGCACAGACTGATATTTCTTGTTGGCCAGAACTGATGTTTTGTGCTTTCCTTTACGCACATATGCATGTCATTGGGGAACACTGTGTCTGTGATGTTCAGAGGGGCTTGTTCTGATCCCATCATGAACAGGACACCACCTACTACACTCCTTACTGATGACTATGGTTTCTTAGTCATTGAATCAGTATGAGTGAAGGGCGCTGTCAGGTCCATCCAATGATAACCCCTGTGGAGTGGCTGATGCCCACAACCTTGACATGAAGACACCAAGGGCAGAAATGGAAACAAGTCATTACCAGAGCTGGGCATAGAGGACCATAGATTCTGAGACTCTCTTTTTTCAGTAATAATCTGTTAGGGTGATGGAAACGATGCTAAGAAGTTCCCTTCTGGTGTGAGGGGACAAGGCAAGACTTGTACTAAATGCTTCCATCATTTATCATGTGTCCCAGCATCACCAAGGCCCCAGAGATACAGACACTTGGTCAGAACATTTGAGCAGTGTCTTCAGTGAAGCAGTCATTAGAAAGATGACATTTTTTTGATGCCACTCCAATGGCATCACCTCGCACAGCACTCACTCCAGCTGTCTATCCACAGTCACACCCTTGACTTGCTGTGGGATGTGTGTGTGTGCAGATTCTGAATGCTATGGGGGCCAGCGTGGACTGCAGGACTGTGGACAGGCAGACACCGCTTCATCTGGCTTCCTCTGCGTCAGTATCTGTGTGTGTGTGTGTGTGTGTGTGTGTGTGTGTGTGTGTGTATGTGTGTGTGTGTGTGTGTGTGTGTGTGAAAGAGATGGACTCTCTGTGTGTGTGCGTGTGTGTGTATGTGTGTGTGTGTGTGTGTGTGAAAGAGATGGACTCTGTGTGTGTGTGTGTGTGTGTGTGTGTGTGTGTGTGTGTGTGAAAGAGATGGACTCTGTGTGTGTGTGTGTATGTGTGTGTGTGTGTATGTGTGTGTGTGTGTGTGTGTGTGTGTGTGTGTGTGTGTGTGTGTGTGAAAGAGATGGACTCTGTGTGTGTGTGTGTGTGTGTGTGTGTGTGTGTGTGTGTGTGTGTGTGTTTTAAAGAGATGGACTGTGTGTGTGTGTGTGTGTGTGTGTGTGCGTGTGTGTGTGTGTGTGTGTGTGTGTGTGTGTGTGTGTGTGTGTGTGTGTGTGTGTGTGTGTGAAAGAGATAGACTCTGTGTGTGTGTGTGTGTGTGTGAAGGAGATGGACTGTGTGTGTGTGTGTGTGTGTGTGTGTGTGTGTGTGAAAGAGATGAACTCTGTGTGTGTGTGTGTGTGAAAGAGATGAACTCTGTGTGTGTGTGTGTGTGTGTGTGTGTGTGTGTGTGAAAGAGATGGACTGTGTATGTATGTGTGTGTGTGTGTGTGTGTGTGTGAAATAGATGGACTGGAGATAGACTGTGTCTGTGTGTGTGTCTGTGAAAGAGATGGACTCTGTGTTTGTCTGTGAAAGAGATGGACTGTGTGTGTGTGTATGTGTGTGTGTATGAAACAGGTGGACTCTTGCACATTGCGTGTGTGTGTGTGTGTGTGTGTGTGTCTGTGTGTGTGTGTGTGTGTGTGTGAATGAGATGGACTCTGTGTGTGTGTGTGTGTGTGTGTGTGTGTGTAAGAGATGGACCATGTATTTGTGTGTAAAGAGATACACCATGTGTCTATATGTGTGCACGCACTGCACACCTGCAAATGTTTAAAAAAAAACAGGGGAGACAAAAAGGTACAGATATTTGCTAAGATCAGAATGGGAGTTTTTCTGTCAGACTATACCATACTTAAATTTATCTGAGACTTGTTAGCACAGAAACAGCCGGTCTTTCATCATATATTTTCCACAGGATTTTGTTTTCATTGAAGTGCATTAACATCTCATTACAGATACTGTTTTTTGTTTTCATCAAAGTGTTTGCCAAAGTGTACAGATATATGTATACAAGCACATCAGAAAAATATTCACCATTTCTGTTTATGTTTTGGAGTCTGCTGAATGACAATACAAAATCTAATGGATGTTATGTATGTTAAAAGATCTAAGTTATGACAAACTGAAAGTTGTTGAAAGCATGCTTGTGGTGGCTTTGTTCTGCTGGAAACACCTTTTGAACCTCTATTGTTTCTGTTTAATCCACTCTGTTTTTTGTGCCTTTCCTTTTTCCATTTGCAAGTTTCCTGCTCTTCTGAACTGTGTACAAACTGTCTTTCACATGAACATCAGTTTTTTGTGTGTTTGATTTTTATTTTCAGTAATTAGAACACACAACAATGGAGATGTGATGAATATGTCGTAATGGTGTGAAAAAACAACAGCAGCTAAACACAACAATTAAGAAAGTTTTCCCCTTTTAGTTTCAAATCCAACAATTGAGCTGTTGTGCACTATCTGTGTAGGGTGCAGGTAGATTGCAGTGTCCCATCGTCTGTTTCAGTGGTCACCTGGAGTGTGTGAAATGCCTGGTGGCCAATGGAGCCGATGTGACAGTGGAAGACACGTTCAGTCGCACCCCTCTGGACCTGGCTGAACAGTATGGGCAGGACTCAGTCACCGACTTCCTGCAGCATTGTCAGGATGATCTGGCCAATCCTAGCAGCACATTTGCTTTGATGCACCAATCGCAGAACAAAGGGTTAGTTGCCTGCCCGTTCTGACTCAAATCATGCAAACATTCAAGAGCATGTATCACTAACATTGCTTTGTATACAAGAATTTCATTAGAGGTACATTAAAACCATTACAATAACAACTGCATTACATTTGTTTGTAGTATGGACACAGCTGCATCTATTGCATCTTACATATTTGCCTTCTGACTATATCTGCATCAAATATATATGTTTTCTTTGCATGTGATGAAATTCTAGTGAAAAGGATTGCTTCATTCTTAACCACTTCCCTGCTTATCCTGTGTCAATAACGGGGTCGTTTTCACGATCTTGTACGCCCATAACCATGTCTACTATGGGGTACTTATTACAAAAACAGTTGATTTTTTTTTATCATACTAATGACTCCTTCATATTGATGAAATGTATGCTTTATACATGATGTGCAATTGTTTTTGAACATGAAAATTACCACACTATGACAATGAAAAACTTGAACTCATATTGGGATCAGATCGGTGATGATTGACCATTTATTATGTGTGAGTCGGGTGGAGGAAAGAGGGTGTGTGTGTGTGTGGGGGGGGGGGGGGGGGGGGGGGGGTTGGATTAGGATTGGCCAATAGATCTGTTCAGTGAATTCTTTTCTGTTTTGTGTTTCAGTTTAGTGTTCAGTGAAATGATCTGTTTAGCAAGTAGTCTGTGCTGGAATGTACATGAGAAGAGCTTCCCTCCATATTTTAGAGTGACACAGTATCCACAGTCTGTGAATGCTTTGATTCCAGAGCTTCTCAAACAACTGCTGCAGCCACCAAGTCCCATGACAAGGTAAACAGACTATCCTGTTGTAGTCATCATGTATTGTTGGGATCATCTGATAGTGGCATGCATATCATTAGTGACATCTACAATATATCTTCATAAGAGCAATGTTGAACAACTATCATATATAAATGTGGGATTATTTGACAGTAGCATGTGTGATATTAGTGGGGTCCTTGATATGTGTCCATTCGAGCAATGTTGTACAAATATCACATACATGCAAAAATGCCTCACCTGGCGGTACTCAAGGCCAAAACTGTTGAGGTGCAAACTGAATTTTCTTAACTCAAGATTACCTATGCTTATCAGATCAAGATAGTTCATTACAAACATGATAGAAATAAGAATGAAGATTGATGTATGCAGTTACATTTTTTTAATAGTCAAGCTGCTCAGTGTGTTTTACAAAACACACACAAAAAAAACGTAGAACAAAAACAAAAATCAGGACAGAAATACAAACCAACACGATCCACAATTGTCTGACTTCCAGCATCAGTTTTCTGTTTGCTGCATGCTTGTTTCTACCCAGCAGATTCCCATCTTTTTAATAAAAATATGTAGTTGATGTAATAATGCATTTTCCTGTTTTTTGTTGTGGGAGAAAGGATGCAGAAAAGTGGGAGGGATACAAAGGCAAGATTGTGAGCTTTTAAAACTTCAGATCAGTTCATTGGCTAAGTTGAAACAAGATACACATCTTCTTATGAAAACATGAAAACGATGTAATGATACGTTTTCCTGATTTTGTTGTGGGTGAAAAGAGGGACGAATACAACAGCAAAGTTATGAGCGTGTAAAACTTCAGATCAGTTCACTTGCTAAACTGACACCTCAGTGACAGGATAAAGAGCATGATCACTGCCAGTGCATGTTGCGTTGTGCAGACCACTAGCCCACATGAGGGGACTGAGGGGACACGACCCAAGACCAGCTCACAGCGGAAAAGAGAAAAAGAAGAGCAAGATTTGCAGGTGAGTACAGTGACTGAATCTGCTTCATGGTTATTTCATCCTGCTGTCTGTAGGTGACTCGGTGCAATGAATACAGTGCTTATGCCTCTGGACTCAGTCGAAGGGTTGAGGCTCATGTCTGGCAAAACTTTATGGATGATATGTGACACGGTATTTACAGCCTCCCGGGTCAAAGTATATACAGCAAACTACATCCAGTGACAGATTTTTGTACAAAATTTAGTGGGATTTAGATGTAATAAAATTGTTGTGAATGATTTTGAGAATATGACAAGGTTTAAAAAGCTCAGTTAATGTTTTGATGCTTGAAGAAAACAAATTATTTGTTGCGTAAATGTTAGATTAAAGAAGACTTGGTAGTTAAAAGTGTTATGTTGTCCATATCAGCACCGAGTTGACTTTGGAAACAGGACATTACTCTCTATGCACAAAGCCCTTTGAACAGAAGGTGGGCACTGGCAAGCATTGCCCATTGAAATACAGTAACAAACACTCAGAAATGACAATGTTGAATTTATGCATGTCATGGCATCTCTTGGTCTGTTTCTCTTGAAATATAGGATAATTAGCATGAAATTATGGACTTTAACAACAGGATAGCCACAGCAATATATCAGGTACTCAGCTCACTCTGTCCTATCACCACTGTTGTTTTGGGGATGAATGGGCAAAAATGAATGTCTGTGTCATGTTTTATCCCAGGTCTCGTGGAAGTCCTGTCGTTTATCCAGCCATTCTTCTTAAGTCTTTCAATTTTCAGTGTTCTGTTTGAAAATTTCTGTTGCAGATTTGATGAAGATTTGATTGTCAAATTGTGTGTGTGTTTGCACAGGTAAAACGTGAACAGTATGAAGAGCAACACCGTCACATGCAAGAAGGAGGAGTCTCCTTCCTGGACTTAATTCGCCAGGAAATGGACAATGAAGCTTGAATCAACATTATGAGAGTTTTGTTTGTCTTTTCAGATCACGATTTCATAAAAGACACTGAAATGTGTGATTATAAAGCGAGTGGTCGTTATGTATGCTAAAGTACAATATCAAATCATAGAGGACAGTGACTTTTGATTACCATTGTGAAAAAGGGACATAATTTCAAGTCAGTGCTGCCCCTTTCTTTGTCAGCATCATACATGAAGGGGCCAGACACTAACAACTACTTTGAAAAAAAAAATCTAAAGTATGCAGCCAACTCCCATATATAGATATGAATGAATGAAGAGAGAGACAGTTGCATAAATACACAATGAGATAGGAAGATGCCAGTCTTTGTTTAAGTTCATTTCCATTTATTTATTGCGTATAAACTTCTTCCATGCAAATATGATAGATGTTGCTGTTAAGGGATAGAGACCAAAAGGGAATGGCATTTTCAGAGTGTACTACTCTTGGTGTTTTGTTTTCAGTACATCTGAAATGCATGAACAAATGGACAAAAAAGAAGACAAAATCCAGTTGCCTCTGATTTGACATGTTGTGAAATGTCCTGTGATTGGTTGATACTGTTCTGCCATGCTCACTCTCACATTGACTTTTGGGTTATGTGCCTTTACAAATTTGTTTCACAATTACTGTATTTCTATATTATTGACTTTCACTCCTCTTCACAAGATTTCCATTTGTATGAATGTTTAGTCGCACAAGAGAAGATAAGTTGGAGAGCTTTTTTCCATTAGTAGATTATCTTTTCTTACATGGCTGCATGTCAGTCGGATTTCCTAGTTTTATGAGATTGTTTGTTTCATATTTGTTGCCATAATTTCTTTGAATTACAATAATAGTACTTCATTCATTCTTTTTCCAGTTTGAAAAAGTGCTTAGAGATTTACATTTATGTTTGACAATATATATATATATATATATATATATATATATATATATATATATATATATATATATATCAGATCACATTTCTCAAGTAATACTTTTGACTAAACTCAACTGGGCATTTTTCTTGATGGAGCTAGGGTGTGTGTGTGTGTGTGTGTGTGTGTGTGTGTGTGTGTGTGTGTTTATTTGTTTTTTTCACTGTGTACTGGTGAAGGTCTAAAACCAGAATGATCACTCTATGGAAGTATCAATGTTACTACTATTTAAAACTTTTTGTTTGTTATTTCCTTAGTAGAAAAAAAAGTGAATATCTTTTCACTAAATTGTTTGACTTTGGTAGCTTTTGCTCTGACAGCTGAGAGATAGTTTTCTGTCAGTGTTACTGGGGTGGCTGTTGCCTGTGTGTGTATAGTTGCACAGGCTCAGCATTTTCCTCTGTCCAAGAGGAGACTGGTGAAATTTGCTAAACATGGCACTCAGGGTACAACCAAAATTGGTGGTAATTAAGATTTTAAGTGAAAATTAGAATCGTTGGCAGTCTGTGATCATTTACAGTGATGAAATATGAAAAAGGACAAAAGTGTTCTACAATGATCGTTGCGTTTCTAAGATTACATCTCAAACAAAACTTTTATCAACTAGTTAAAAGAATTTTTGGAAAACAGCTAAGGTTTGTGAGATTTTTTCAATGTGAAACATACTCAGAAATGTATGCAACTGATTGCTGTGTGTACTCTGAGGCAGCTGAATGTGTGTGTTTAACATTACTCTAAAATTCTGAATTTATGCACGCATTTGACATGTTTTTGTCTTCACTAGTACAGGGCATTTGAATTTATCCTGGAAAAAGTTTATTATTGTAAGCCACATTAAATTTTTGTACTGTGATCACAGCATTACAATATTATTGTTTATTTATATTCATAATGGCCATGTTGTTGCTTGTTTTGTAGACATTTTCAGATTCACATGTCAAACATTTTTTGTTGGGAAGTTTTGACAAACTGGTGCTTGCTTTCTCCACATTTTCTTCACGTTACCACTGTATGTTATTTATCTTTTTATTTTTACGACAAAGACAAAAAAATTATCACTATTTCTTTGTTATCTCAGCACAAAGCTGAATCTCTTTTGATCTTTGAATAAATAATTACCACAAGCTATGTGTTGATCACCTTCTTGGCGTTCAATCTCCATTGACATCGATAAGCAAATTTGATAAGCATGTTTGAATTGTAGTTTCTGCTAAAATGTGTGTGTGTGCTCTGGAAGGGAGTTAATGGTGGGGAGAAGGTATGAGGAAGGCCCATTCACTTATCATGCTAGCTTCCAGATGTGTATTTCTGGAAAAAGTTCGACATCACTAATCGTGCCATCCATGTGAAATCACCACCCCCAAAGTACATTAAGGCTGCAGGCATACTGTGTGTAGTTTCTCTCGACAAATTTCTTTGATGGAAAATTTGGTCTGCACTGTCTGTGAAAGTACATCAATTTTGTACAGTACTACTCATTTTTAAAACAAATTTTATTTTCAGCCCATTTTTTTGTGTTGTCATTCTGGTGGTGTAATTAGTTTGGGATATGTCAAAACCATCATCTCGCTCTTCTTAGATGAAAGTTGCCATCAGTTATACAGCATCTGAGGTGCGTATTAAAGATACATAGGTACCCTTGTTATTTTGCTTGCCCTCTTTCCTGTGGGACAAAAAAAAAAGAGGTAGAGAGTTCAATAGCTGCGATGAAGATAATGGTAACAGAATACAAGTATGGCATTACTTTCAAAACAGTCAGAATCTGATATGAATGGTCATGAAATGATGAATTTGCATGCCTGTCATCTTCAAAACGTAAGATGTTTAAAAGCATGATTAAAGTCTTATGGCCTAATGTGATCGGGGCAGTGAAGTATTAGATGTTCACATTGTGTGTGGCACGTCATTATGGAAGATAGCACCCTTCCTTCTCCCTCCATCACCTTGACCCTCCCTGACCAGAATCAGGTATCCATTTACTAAGAAGTAGACAGCAGGTTATCAAGCCATACAAATTTGATCCAACCCACAAGTGGTCAGAACTCGCCACCCTCAGATCTGCGAGCAAACTCTGTGACCATTCAACTGCAGGTCCCACCAAAAATCCATCTTCTCCTTTCTCTTTTTCTTTGTCTTACTATCTGTATACCTGTCCATCAATCTCTCTCTCTCTCTCTCTCTCTCTCTCTCTCTCTCTTTAAGTCTAAAATAATATCCACACAGATTCTATTAAATGAATGAACCAGCAGCATGTTGTAGTCATTAGTGTGACTAACTTTGGGGCTGGGAGATTATGGGTTCAATTCCCATCAGAGGCATTTATTTAATAGGTGGGATTTTTTAGCCCCGACTCCGACTGAGAACTAAGTGTACTAAGAACTCAAAGGGGAAACTGGAAACACACATTTAAGTTTCATTGATGTAATGGTTCATCTCTGTGAGTGTAGCACAAATTTTTCTCACCAACTCTACAGGTATCTGTGTTTCTCAGACCTGGCTGACGCTGGGATATATTATGAAATGAAGTGTATAGTGCAGCCATGTCATGTAGTCGCTGACCGGACTGGAACTCCATAGAATCATCATCACTATGCTCATTAATCATCCCTAACAAAATGGGTATCACATTCTGTTGTCATGGTGACTTCCTGTTGATTCCATCTCCATGCCCGTGCCTCTGATGACTACCAAGGCTGTCCATTCAGTTTTGTAGTGGCATCTTCTGGGCATAGACGCTTATTCACGACTAGACGATAGAGGGATTCTTAGGTGTTATCCTGCCTCTGTTGGATCAGAACAGACATCACTAAGTACACACCCATTGTGACTGGGAAGCAGTGCTCTTTCTCCCCTGGAGGCTGCCCCATTAGTGATAGGACAGACCTTGGTGCAGCTCTGTTTGGGGGAGCCGGAATGAGAGGCGAGGGAGTAGTGGTGATGAGAGTGGCAATGAAGATGAGACAGCAACAGAAAAAATAATACACTAATGAACCCAAATCAAGGGGGCCGGAATAGTTCAGTTGGTAGAGCGCCGGACTCGTGATCCTGGGGTTGCAGGTTCGAGTTTCGGTACAGGGGGATTTTTCCCTCGGAGTTAACATTGGTTCTGACTCCATTTTCCTTACAGTCCTTCAAATGAGACTATAAACCGAGGTTCTGTGTGTGAACGCACGCACAACATCTTGCACACACGTAAAATCTCATCACCAACTTTTGGAAGAGAAGGCCAGTTTGGCCGTTGGTATGGATGACACGTTACATATAGCATGCACCTCCCTGAAGATGGAGTATGGCTGCCTTAATGTCGGGATAAAAAATGGTCATACACACAAAATTCTGCTGCCTGTCTATACTGGCAGTGTCCGCAGGAGTATCAGCCTTGCGTACGCAGAAAGAAAGAAAAGAACCCAAATCAGTTGCCCTGAAGCAATGAAATTGCACAATATAATGATTGCAGCAGGCTTACTTAACAAGACTTGCAAGTATCACATAACTTAGTACAGCAAAACTTGAAAGAAACTGCACCTAAAGCTTGCCCTAAGTCCAATGTAGTATGACAATCTGAAGAGGCAGAGGTTAATCATGTTGATGTGTTCCATGTTGCCAGGGCCGAGAGAGCTGACCTCACTATTGGTCTTTGTTTTCACTAATACATGATTTGATCCTATACAAACCAGGTTTTAACAACTATGAGCCTACCAATAGTGATAAAACAAGACATGCCAAAGGTGAAAATCATATTAGGTCAACCCAGTATATGTTGGGTGATCCAATATGTGTCTAAGAGTTGGTTAAAAAAAAAAAAGGTAAATTTGTGAGCCACTTTTTTGTCACCCCTTTGTCACCACCGCTCCTTAAACACCAGTGGATTGCAGGGAGTGAGATTTGGCATGATGATCATAAAGTGTGTCAATATTTATGTGATTTCTTTTCATGAGGCCCAGTGTTTGTATGATCCATCATGAAGTATATCCGAGGAGAAAACTTTGAAAACTGAAATAAGGATTAAATTACTATTACTTCTTAGCTTCTTTCTAAAAATAACATCAAGACAGAAATTTTAAGTTGTGTGTGTGTGTGACTATTTCATTAATCATTAGGCCTACTTCAAGATAGAAATTTTAAGTTGTGTGTGTGTGTGTGTGACTATTTCATTAATCATTAGGCCTACTTCAAGATAGAAATTTTAAGTTGTGTGTGTGACTATTTCATTAATCATTAGGCAACTTGATGATGGTTAACGAGTACTGAATACACAGATGTGGTCTTCTATAGCTGGCATTGACTGGCTGACCAAGCCGTACTACACAACGAAACATCGCATTCAGTTCTCTGGTCTCATATTTAACATATTGGTCAACCCCATTATGACAGCTGTTTTGGCGTGTATATTGAGTTAGGCCCAATAGCTGGTATCACGTTGGATCGGACCAATATAATATTCATGCTAATGGGTAAAACTGGTGTCCCAGCGCAAGCTGTCCCCTGCCCAGGCTGTCCCCCGGACTTGAGGGTTAGCTCACACTGTCCAGGAGGGAACGGATAAGGCGCAGGGGAAGCAGAAAGGACTGAAGCCTACTACACTGTCCGTGGTGGGACAGGTCCAGTCAGCCTCCATCCCCTGCCCCCAGTGTAGACTGCTGGCAGCCCAATGTAGTGCAGCCCGGAGTTGTCTCCCCGGCCTCGCCACCTTGGTTTTTTTCTCAGTCTAATGTCCAGCTGTTGTCCTCAACGGTTATTGACTTGCACTATACGGGTTTCAGAACAGAATTTATGTAGCGTGGAGAGACACAGAGAGAGAGAGAGAGAGAGAGAGAGAGAGGATAAAAGTAAAGATAAAATCATTCATTTACGAGAATAGTAAAAATGTATGAAAAGCAAATAAATAACACACACACATACACACACACACACACACCAAACAAACAACAAAAAACGATCATGCAAACATAATCGAATATCAAATAAAAAGAAAAAGAGAAAAGAAAGAAAAAAAAAAAAGGGGGGGGGGGGGGGGGGGGGGGGGGGGGGGCAGTGGGTTGCGGACACGTCGACGGGGGCATATAAAAATGTATTACATAGAGAACAAGTAGCATGCATGTATAAAACTGAAATGAATAAATATATGACAAAAGTACACACGAAATTTGGAACACAGAAAGAGAGAGAAGAGGGAGAGAGAAGAGTGAGGGAGAGGTAAGGGAGCGGGAGGACATGAGAAATGGGAGGAAGCAGCAAAGATTGAGAGACTAGGTTACTGAAAGTGCTGAAGGAGGGAGACACAATGGTCTCTAGGGAAGAGGATGTTCTAAGTCATTAATTCATTATCTTGTTCCAACGTACATTGAATTTCATTGGGATCGAATGAACGGTTGTTGATTTACAGACAATTAAACAGAGGATGGGTCGAAATCAAAGTTCGCAAAATCTGTTCAGTTCACAAAATCATTTCAATAGTGGGTGTGGCCACCGCCATTGGCGAGACATTCCACGCAGCGACTCCTCATCGAGTTGACCAGTGTTCTGATGACCCTCTGAGGGATTCTCTGCCATTCCAGTTGCAGCATTTGGAAGAGATCCTGGCGGTCTCTGGGAGGTGGATGGTTCTCCTTCACACGTCTCCCCAACTCATCCCACATATGCTCGATGGGATTGAGGTCGGGACTATACGCCGGGAAAGATCATCTGTTGATGCCGGCCTGCACAATGAAGTTTTCGGCCACCCGGGCCCTATGTGGCCGAGCATTGTCGTCTTGGAAGACTGCCATGGGTCCTATCCGTTGCATGGTCGGAACAACGAAAGGCGCCAGGATTTCATCCCGATAGCGGATGCCTGTGAGGTTTCCATCAATATGGTAGAGTGGTGTCTTGTGGTGGAGGCTGAAGGCACCCCACCATACCATAACAGATCCTCCCCCAAAGGCCCTGGTCTGGCGAACAGCTGCATCAATGTAACGTTCACCAACACGCCTCCAAACTCTAGTTCGGCCGTCATTGTGTTCAAGACTAAAACCGCGACTCATCTGAAAAGAGGACCTGGGACCACTGTGTGTGGTTCCATCTCACATGACGATGGCAGCAGAAAGCTCGGCGAGCCAGCCTATGGGCTGCTAGCAGTCGTGGTCGAACAGCTGGGCGACGTGATCTGAGGCCGAAGTGGTGAAGACGACGGTTTCGTATGGCTTGACGGCTGAGGATGGTGTTATTTGCCATACGAAGCTGCCTTTGGATGCTGGGTGGAAGTGGTATCCCGCTGCAATAGGGCCTGCCTCTCGATGAAACGATCTTCTCTGGGAGTAGTCTGCCTAGGCCGACCTGACCGTGGCCTCTCTTCAACGCTGTTGGTCGCCCTAAAACGCTGATTCAGTCTAACAATAACTGAATGATGCACACCAAGTCGTCGCGCCACTTCAGCCTTTGCAATGCCATCTTGTATCCACGCAATCGCCCTGGTTTTGTCAAAGGTGCTAAGTTTTCTTCGTGGTGGCATGGTGAGAAAAGGGCTGACAGTAACCAAACCCCGCGCTTAAACAGCCAAAAGAAGGGGGCAAAAAACTCACTTGAGAGACTGCTCTTGCACGGGAAAAAAGAATTTTTCATTTTACACATCTTGTGTCGCCAGCAAGCTTGATGCAAAACAGGCACAGAACGCAACTTTGCACTTTTATCCCGCGCGGTAACGAGGTCACCAAGACCCCCGTGCGCACTACCAGTTGACACAGGCTGGATTACACACTGCTGTGTGAGATTCCATCATTGGTTGCGCATAACAAAAAAAAAAAACAATGTTTTTTGAAGGGGGATGAATCGGTGTACCGGTCCCGACGATGGACGAACGGGGGCCTCAGTTAAACGCAAGTTTTCTTTCTTTAATCATTATTTCTTCTTTTCTTCATAGTTGTTCTCGCTGTTGGAGTTGTCGAAGTTGTTGTTGATTTTGTCGTTTCTGCTGTTGTCATTCTGGAACCTGCTCTCCTCGTTAGGCAGCCAACTTCATGTCATCTAAGATTCTGCTGCACACGTCATTGCTCAGATGTCTTCTCCAGACGCCCACCTTCCCTCTCTCTGGAATTATGTGCAGGATGCAGGAGCCGTGAACACGGCATACAACACTGACCTTTTTTCCAACAGGGTGGGAGAGTCTTAAGACACTGATAATGCGCAGCCCTTTAACTGATTCTACGATCTGTTATTTAAGTTATATGACATAACCAGCCGCCGTGGCGAAGTGGTTAGCGTCGCGGACTCCCGGCTGGGAGGGTCGTGGGTTCGAATCCCATCAGAGTCATGTGGGTTTTTCTGCCCGACCGGCTCCTACCCAGAGTTGAGTTTGCTGCGGACTCAGTTGGGAAGACTGGGACCACACAGTCGAGTTTTCATCCACTTAATGGATGCGTTTCTGAGAGTGTGCTCAAATTTCCTGACCAACACTGCAGGTGCCTGTATCTCTCTCGGCCTGGTTGACGCCAGGATATATTATGAAAGGAAGCGTAGAGTACAGCCCTGTCATGTAGTCTCAGACCGAAATGGAAATCCGTAGCATCATCTTAATCATCCTCATTCTCATCGATCAGCTTAAAAAAAAAAAAAAAAGTCTCAAGTTCTGTGGACCTTCATGCCTGCTCTCATGGTGACCTCAATTTCGATGTCCTCTCCACGTCTGTGGCCTTCGTTTGGTTCCGTCGGGGTCACTGGTATCGGCGAGTCCATGGGGGCTGTCGTTGGACGGACGTGGTGGCGCCCTCCGGAGGGAGAGCTCACTCACGCCGGCTCTGCAACTAAGCAATTATTGTCGTCAGTTAGTAGGTGGTGTCCTGCGTATGTTAGATCAGAACAGGTGCCACTGAACACATCGACAGCAGTGCAGTGTCTCCTCCGGTGGGTTGCCTCTTGACGACTCGACATTGACTGCTCCTTGTGGGTTGCTGGTGCCGGGGCTGCGGCGCGGGCCGACCGGGGGCTGTGGCTGTGGACGGGGGTGTCGGAATGAGCGGCGTGGGTGCACTGCCTCTGAGGTGGCACAGAGGTTGGGACAGAAAAAAAAAAAGTTATATGACATAAGTCGAATATGTTCATGTGCCGGGGGGGGGGGGGTGGGGGGTGGGAGAGGAGAAACGCTGACACAGACACAGATTCAAGATTTTTTTTTAATAGGCTACACTCCTTTCAATGGGTGGAGATAGCATGGAATATTGGATTCGTCGCGCGTGCGCGCGCACACGAACGCACACACATGCACGCGCGCGCGCACACACACACACACACACGCACGCATGCACGCACGCACGCGTGCGCACACACACATGTACACACACACACTGCCACACACACACACACACACACACACACACACACACACACACACACACACACACAAGGACGCACACGCGCGCACACACACACACACACATACACGCCCGCACACACACGCGCGCACGCACGCACGCACACACACACACACACACACACACACACACACACACACACACACACACACACACACACACACACACACTCGTGCACATGCAGATAGTGTACACGACGTGAGACATCATCACGATTCATCAGTGTTTGAACATCCTGTACCATCGTCACAATATTTATCTGTTTTCACTGGTTTGAACAGTTTGAAGTCGGAGCTTAAATGCGAAGAATAAAATCTTTGAAAAATCAGTGTTTTACTCGGACAATAATTTTTACACATACCAAACTGCTAATCTCTGCCGAATCGCCGTAGACAATGTTTTGCAAATACTTTTGCCTAGAACTGTTGTAAAGCAAGCATTAAAGATTGAAGTGAAATTGTGTTTCAAGTTTGTCGCTACAAAATGAACAGTTGCAGTCTTGGTATATTTTTAATAATGGTATTTGTGAACTTAATCTGTGATACTCAGAGCCTAAACTGGGCAAGTATATTGCCGTATGTGTTCATCCATAGGACATCCACATATTGAGAGAGAGAGAGACAGAGACAGAGACAGACAGACAGACAGACAGACAGAGAGGGAAAGAGTCCAAGCCTAAACTGGGCAAGTACACTGCCGTATGTGTTCATCCATAGGACATCCACATATGAGAGAGAGAGAGAGAGAGAGAGAGAGAGAGAGAGAGAGAGAGAGAGAGAGAGAGAGAGAGAGAGAGAGAAATTTTAGCTGACTTTAACAAAATGTGGTGGAGAGATGAAATGGGACTTGAGGACAAATTCTAAGCCGTTATTCGTTTCATGCTGATCTGGATCGAATGACAGGATCCGTTTGATCTTGAGACAGATCTGCGCTCTCTTTTTCTTTCTTTCTTTCGTCAGGTAAACTCAACTTAACCCTTAAACATTGTTTATAGAGGGATTAATTGCAACATGACAGTCTCAGTTAAGATCAATTGTGGCAGTGGGAGAAAAAAAATCCGAAGAAACCTGTGCATACCCTCTCTCTCAACCCCTTCCGCCCCCACCCCACCCCATCCCTTTCTCTATATAGGCCTACTTGACTTTAGCTAACGTATCTCACCAAAATAAGAACAAAGTTATGAAGAAAGCGGGCTGGATTTTTCCATTGTTTATAAATCAGTTATCTATGGAATAAACGAACATGTGCCCCCAGTATTAGTAAGCTTATTGTAAAAATTGGGTTGCAGTAGTAGAGTTTTAGATTGTTATATTCACAGACACATTCATGTGGTGACTGATCAACACATCATTACCCTCCTTGGAGTTCCAGACTAAATCTTGCCGTAAACTTTATTCGAATTTCCTATTAGGAGGTAGGAGGTAGGTATTAGGAGGTACTGAACCTGCACCCTGCTCAGACATCAGTGAATGGGGTGAATCGATCACGAGTGCACATGACAGTGCTGATGCAAAGTTACACCATTATTTATTTAGATAAGAATTGCCTGAACTTCAACACAAATTTCC